>CM047810.1:55387313-55478368 GCA_026214975.1 Gentiana macrophylla | reverse complement strand
AAATCATCTCTCAATCGATTCAACGACACCATCAAGTCAAAATCCAAGCTCACAGCCGTGATACCTATGCTGCAAAATAGACACAAAGATACCACATGTAAATCTGATAACAAAAATCGGCTAATAAGCCTATAAAAAGCAAAAGCATGGTTTTTCTGATATTTCCTATGTACACAAAATAGTTCAAATTATCATAATAATTGCTCAAGTTGATGTCAGAATGTCACTAATTGCATGAGAAAAGGGGGTAAATCATTGGGAATTGTATCATCGGGTTGACTTACATCAACCACTCCCACTTAGCTTTTGCTCGTCCTCGAGCAATTAAATGATAAGGCCATCTAGAGTCACAAAAATACAATCATGAAACATCGAGAGATGAGAATCCAATTAGACGACGCAAACGATCAAAATTACAAGAACATGTTCCTCATGATCTAAGGGAGTGGTGGAGTATGTGTGTGTGCAATTCCACAAACTTGCTATCAAACTGACAACCATCAAATAATGAAAGACGTACTCAAAAGATGCAACCTTAGGCTTATGAGTGATACCAATCTCCACTAATTAGGCACTCGGAATCAAGAAGTTAGGTCAGATAGTAGACAAATCATCTTGTAACGTTCAAGCTAGGGTAGTTGGATAACCGAAGGGGTAAAAGGATATTCAATAAGAACAAGACAAGATAGCAAGAATCTACACTTTCGTCTCCTTAACACCAAATCTCCGAATTAGTCACTTCCCATCCTTACATCACTTAGGATTTTACAATATGAGTTTCAAAATTGCCTTCAATGACTCATTATTTAACAACTAAGTATTTACATCTCTTATGCTTCTTTTTGACTTGAATTTTGATTTGTTAGAAGCCTTTATTAAACTCTTAATGTATATTATAAAGAAAAGCTATTTTTTTTGGTAACACCAATGGGTTCCGAACCGAACTTCATAAGATGTCATCTCAACTTGTGCCAATACAACTCATCCAACTCTTAATTCAATGTCACCACCCACGTAATCCATAGAATATTGCTAGATTTGTGGGAGGTCAAAGGAATGTAGACTAAATTTTGGCTAAGGGTCGGATTATAATGTGGTTAAGTATGAGCGGCTAGTTCTAGTGAGGTCTCACCACTCTACAATTTGAGATGGGGTGAAAGGCAAATTTATGTTCGGGTGGGCCATTTGGCTATGGGCTAGTCAAAGATATGCCAAAAATCGTCATCCCTAATCCGATTCCAAGCACCTGTTATTTCATCTCAAAAGAATAACATTCTTAAGTTCAAGTTGAAAGTAAGAGCATGCATGCACAATTTCATGAAAAGTTGTTTGTTAACAAACGATTGGAATGTACGTGCACAATGGTTCACAGTACCATCAAAGATTAGTGAGTAACATGCACGCATGTTCCATCAGAGTTACTCGTTTCATTGAAGTACTCGCTATGTCAATTATAGGATTATAATTCATGCCAAAAGATAGTTTAAACGGATCTCAATTCCTCAAAAATAATCAAGGCTTAGCGTTTTCTCAAGCGTTTAATGGCATTACCCGTTGTTGGACTAACATTACTCTCACTCCCCACTTACGAACTTGCATTATCCTCAATGGCAAGTGAGTAGTAAAAATATAGTCAGGGAAACAACGGGGAATCGAGATGAGCAAATAGTATGATAAAAACCATCACAAAATTAGGGCAACATTAATGCAAAAGAAATGGTGAGTACTTGGTAAGAAGATGGCGACGCCCGAAGGGTATGGCCAGACGCCGGATGGCTAGCCTGTAGCAATACGAGAGACTATCCGGGAATAAATGACGCACGCGTAAAAAATGGTCATAGTGCACGCCATACCCTAATATAGGGTGGATGATGTACGCCAAACCGTATTGGCATGGGTCAGTTATGTAGAAATCTTAAAATAAGGGAGGGAATTGCATGCAGGGAGGGTAAACTAGTCGTTACGCATCACAAAAGAAGGAGCTATGTACGGATGCATGAAAATAAAACAAACTAGAACAACCAAGCATAAAACATACAACCCAATATATTACATTATTCGGACCAAATAAAAGTTTCTACAGCATCATCAGGAATAGAAAAAGGGAATGCGCAACAATTATTCAAAACAACACCAGCATGACAGAAAACACGACAAACACCTAACCATAAGACCAACCAACAGATGAAAAAACTACTCGGAATCGAGGCGCGAATCATCGAAGAGGAGGATCACCCGAAAATCCCCGGAGTGAGGCCACGATGTGTAACAAGACTTAGGAAAAACTCATCACAGAAGTGGGTGGGAACCCGAGCAATATGAGTACAAAGCCAGAGATGAGCCATGCATAGGGAATGACGGGAGAATATGCAAAGGCTAAGAATGATAGCGCAGAAGCGACATGATGGATCAAGGCACCCAGGTTGATGTACATTCCTCGCTTGATGGCGTAAACCAACAAAAGCTCATTGTCTGTCAACTCCTCAAAATTATCCATGGGAAGAACGCGATTGTTGACGAAACGTTTCCACCCCCGCATGTCTAGAGAGAGAGCCGAGATCGAATAATCTGCATTGAGCCCTTCGCGACCCGGGAAAAGCTCAGCAGTGGCAGCAGTGAGTCGAGAAATGAAGTTACCCATGTTGGTGAGGTTCCACTGCACCTCATAGTGCGGTAAGGTGGAATGTCGGTGTTAGAGAGATGGAAAACGGCATTGATAGCCATAGGAGTGAATGGTACCTCAATTCCATGGACGAGAATGGACGTGAATGATCTTTCAAAACGAGAAGTGGACAACATGGCATAAAACTCACGAACCATGGTCTTGTTTATACGACCACGAGGTGGTGCAACAAAATGATTCCAGCCTCCCCACTCTATATGGTATTCCGAGTATTCCTCAATCTTCCTAGTATTCAAACCCCGCTCAATGAGAATCGGGCGGCTGTTGAAAAATTCGACGAAACTGGTACGAGCGTCCACCGAAGCAATGTCGAAGAACAACACGGGGCTATCGCGTGGAGAAGAAGTCATGATGAAGGTAGTGGAAGAAGGAAAGAAGAAGAAGAGGTAAAAAGAAGAAAGGTGATGGTGAATGAAATTGAATAGGAGAATGAGGGTTTTATGGAGGAAAATTATGAGATAGGAAGAATATGAGTGTAGAAATAGGGTTTGACATGACTTCTCAATGGAAGGAAAATCAGAAATGATGCGCGCCATAGGTGTATTGGCGTACGCCAAATCAACAAAAGCTGATTTCTAGGGTTCCGTGGCGGTAGTGGTGTGATGGTGTAGGTCAAGTCAAAAGGCTTGCGTCAGTGGGTATTGACGTACGCCATTCTTGTCGTTAGTGCGTGAGGTGTGCTAAAGTGAAATGGCACACGATAATACAAACTGGCGCATGCCAAAATATGGGGAGACCAATGTCGTAGGCCAAGTGGTCTTGACAGAAACAACAGCTTAAAAACTATCAAACCCACCAATAAACAATTACCACTAAACAAGGAGCTAGGAGTAGCAGGGCCATAGGAGGCTATAAAAACAAGTCATAATAGTGTATGGTGAATAAAAGTACTAATCAAACATCGGGGGTGGAAGTAGGAATAAATGTAGAGCTGATAGGGCACTCTTTATCATCATCCTCATCAAGTAGCACACCGGCGTCCAATGGAGTAAGCGAACCGGATGGAGCAAAACTCACAGGATGGAACATACTAGTGCCTTGGTAGTCATTTGCAAAAGTATTTGACAAACATCTCGAATGGGATCATCAGTAAAGCAAGAGAGAAAAGTGCAGGAAACTCGAACTACCATTGCCCATCACCAACAAATGGATGTAATCATCGAACCAGTCAAACTCATCCTAGCAAAAGCAAACAAAACCGGTACTAATCAAATCTGTACCTGTAGAAGGAAAAGTAGAAACACCACCCGAAGCCATGGTATGCGGTGGGGTCCTAGAGGGGACTGGTCCATAAGTAGGGACAGGAAAATGAGGAACCCAAGTGGGTAACTCATAAGGGTTCTCAGAACAAGAGTCAAAATCACCAGACAAATCCTCAAACTTGGGGTCACAAGCCTTAGCAAAAGCATGCTGACCACGAATTCCTACTCGCAAATCATTCATCCCCTTACACAGGCTCTCAAACCCTAATCTCAAATTGGTGTCGAAGCCACCACCCCTCCACGAATGGCTGCTATCTCGGACTCAAAGAAGTCAAACCTAGCCTCACGGCAGAGTCTCGAATATGAGGATGTGGAGGAGCAGAGGAGATGGTTGACTCGAGAAAGAAACATCAATAGAAGATGGATCTCAAAATAGGGCGTGAGAAGATCGAGTAGGATCGCTTAACATACTCGGGGATCTTTGAGATCATAATATTAGAAGGAGGAAATGTAGAATCACTAGATAGATGTCGAACCTCACTCGGGTGAAAAGTTCATGAATTAACCAAGGCAAGGGCATATTACCATCCTTGCGGCGATTGAGAGTAAAGTCCACTGCCTCTTGGTAAATATGATATCCCCCATCTACAGGCATGTCGGTTAAAATGGCATAGGCTAGACAGGCCTCAGGAAAATTGAAAGTGTTGATCTTGTGGGAGGGTATGATATTGTGACTGATAAAGTGCTTCATCACCCTCACGTCCTTGACTGCTCCACCAAACTTAAAGTTCTTATCTACCCAAGTAGCAGATGGGAAAAGATAAGTCTTAGCTTCCTGAGCCTTGGCCAAAAGGTTACCCTCCTCATTCAGTTTCCACACACTAGCAAAAGTGGTCTCGGCTGGGATTTCGGGAATACCGAAGAAGTCATTGATAAACTTGGCTAAAAAAGGGATAGCTTGGCCAAACGGTGACCGAGCCCTTCACTGCCTTGACAGGGTCAGCAGCAAGAGTAGCATAAAATTTAGCCACAATGGTGCCATTGACCATAGAAGTACGATTGGCTGCTAAGGCTTCCCACTTACGGTCCTTGATGATTTTGGCAATCCTAGGGCTGACTGACTTGAACTCTTTGCCTCGCTCAAAATGCAGAATACGTTGATTAAAACTAGAGTCAAATAGTCTCTGAGCCTTCCTACCAGTGGCTATTTTAGGAAAAGAGATGGATGGGTCGGTTGTGGCAATGGTTGGGATTGGTAAGGAGCATTAGGGTCACTAGTGGCCTGAGTTTTCCTCTTCTTACCCGGTTCCTCTTGGCGAATACTAGGACGAATTGAAGATTCAGACATGGCTACGGGTGTTCACAACAATCCAACAATACAATAATAACAAATTAAGCCCTTCCTCCGGTTTCAATCACAATAATAAAACAAATAACCAAAAGAAATTAAATTGAAAATGGAGGAGTAAGCAATAATACCTTGTTGGATTGAGAAACACCACAAAAAAAGATAAAGGTCGCCGGAAAATATGGAGGTACACCGGAGATGCGGAGAGCGTCTTCAGTAAAAACGGGGTCCTCTTCAATGCAAAACCAAGTGAATAGAAGTATGGAATATAGTGTAGTGTTTGGTGGTGTTGAAGGAACGGAGTAAATGGTGTGGTGATGGGAGAAAATCTTATGAAAATTGGAGTGAAAGGGGTTGAATTTCGATAGAAATGGAGTTATGGGGAAAGAGAAGAGGAGAAGAACCATTTTAATTCAAAACTGCTCGACTTGACGCGCGCCATAAGTGAATGGCGTATGCCACTTCCTATCCTAGCCCTATTAACCTACCGATTTGGCGCACGCCAAACCGAAAATGACGCACGCCACAAAAAACGCCTAAACTCTCTGTATGTCTACAGTAAAAATTGGCGAGTG
Organism: Gentiana macrophylla; assembly: GCA_026214975.1. Lineage (NCBI taxonomy): Eukaryota > Viridiplantae > Streptophyta > Magnoliopsida > Gentianales > Gentianaceae > Gentiana > Gentiana macrophylla. The sequence goes on along the minus strand of CM047810.1, from coordinate 55,472,560 downwards.
TCAAGAACAGACATGGCGTACGACAAAAGCATTTTCCACACCTACCTAAAGTTAAAAAAATACAATTATTCACCAAACCATCAAAATAATTATGAAATGACTCAAAGTTATTAATTAACAGGCTGCCTCCCAGTAGCACTTTTTGTTAACATCGTTTGCTCGACGAGATTATACGGTAGTGATAGTGGAATTATATAGATTACCAGTTAGGGACACTACCAACAATTACTCACAGAAGCACATAGCAATTAAGCATACAAACCAACCAAAGGATAATGCTTAGCAAGTAAAATGAAAGATAGTACATGTGGTGTGCTAAATTTATAGTCTATAGCTAGACTATACAATTGTTCAATCCATTGGAAGGTCTTCAAGGAACATCACCTCCTCCTCTCGAGGCATGCCCTCTCCTTCAACAAAATGTTTAACGCGATGACCATTTGCTATGAATGTTGTCTTGCCATCACTAAGCTCAATTGCACCGGATGCATATACTTTTGTTACAACAAATGGACCTGTCCACCGGGATCTAAGCTTCCCTGGAAACAATCTCAATCGTGAGTTATACCAGAGCACTTTATCATTCACATGGAACTCTCGATCAAAGATCTTCCAGTCATTAAATGACTTGGTTCGTTCCTTGTAAATTTGGGCGTTCTCGTATGCATCAAGGTGAAACTCATCAAGCTCGGTGAGTTGGAGCAACCTATGATCTCCAACAAGCTTGGGGTCAAAGTTAAGGAACTTGATCGCCCAATAAGCTTGGTGCTCCAATTCAATGGGTAGATGACAAGACTTGCCAAAAACCAATCTATACGGTGAACATCCAATAGGAGTCTTAAAAGCAGTGCGATAAGCCCAAAGTGCATCGTCAAGCCTCACCGACCAATTTTTACGGTTAGTGTCCACCGCTTTTTCAATGATCTTTTTCACCTCTCGGTTGGACACTTCAACCTGCCCACTCGTTTGTGGGTGATACGGTGTGCTGACTTTATGTTTCACACCATAGCTCTCAAGAAGTTTAGTGAATGGTCGGTTGCAAAAGTGTGAGCCTCGGTGACTAATGATAGCTCGGAGAGTGCCAAATCTAGTGAAGATATTCTTCTTTAAGAATTTCAACACTACCTTAGAATCATTAGTGGGATAGGCTTGTGCTTCAACATATTTAGAAACATGATCAACCATTACTAAGATGAATTTGTTACCTAGCGAGTGAGGGAATGGGCCCATGAAGGCGATGCCCCAAACATCAAATATCTCACACTCCAAAATAGGTTGGAGGGGCATCTCATGCCTTTTGGACATATTTCCCCACTTTTGGCATGCAACACATGAGCGTGCAAAACGATGTGTGTCCTTGTAAAGTGTAGGCCAATAAAATCCACATTGTAAAACCTTGTATGCCGTTTTCCACCCTCCATGGTGGACTCCGGTGTCTTGACCATGACAAAAGGAGAGTATATTTGAGATTTCATCATCGGAACGATCTCCGAATGATACCATCCGAACACCTCCTAAAAGGTTCGGTTTTTCCCAATAATTAAATTTCAAATTGTGAAAGAATTTCTTCTTTTTTGCCATGTGCAATTAGGTGGAACATACTCACATGAAAAATAATTTACAATGTTGGCAAACCATGGTGAGCTCTCCTTCGGTGTTGAACCGGCATGAATAAGTTGCATTTTTTGGGGAGCATCCACCATCATGAGTTGTCCATCCGGGAAATGGTCTCGAATATCTCTTCGTTTCCCTTCTTCTTCAAAAAATTCCGACCGACTTAAGTGATCCGCCACAACGTTCTCACTACCCCTTTTGTCTTTAATCTCGATGTCGAATTCTTAGAGTAGTAGAATCCATCGACGTAGTCTCGGTTTAGCATCCTTCTTGTTCAAGAAATACTTCAATGCTGCATGGTCGGTGTAGACAATAACCTTGGAACCAACTAGATAGGACCTAAACTTGTCAAAGGTGATCACTATTGCAAGTAACTCTTTCTCGATTGTTGCATAGTTGACTTGAGCGGAGTTCAATGTATGAGAGGCATAATAAATGGCCTTAAGTACTTTTCCATGACGTTGGCCAAGCACGGCCCCAACTGCTAAATCGCTTGCATCACACATTAACTCAAAAGGTAAATTCCAATTCGGCGCCACCGGAACGGGTGCGCTAATCAGTTTCTTCTTTAAAGTCTCAAAGGCCTATTTGTACTTTTCATAAAAAACAAATGGTACTTCTTTCTCAAGGAGGCGACTGAGAGGTTTTGCAATACGAGAAAAATCAGCAATAAATTGCCTATAAAAACCGGCATGCCCAAGAAATCCTCTCAAAGTCTTCAGATTAACCGGTGGGGGAAACTTCTCAATTACTTCAATCTTTGCTTTGTCGACCTCAATACCCTTCTCAGAAATTCTGTGGCCTAACACAATGCCTTCTGATACCATACGGTGACACTTCTCCCAATTGAGCACCAAATTTGTATCTTCACATCGCTGTAACACACGCTCCAAATGAGAGAGACATTCCTCAAATGAATCTTCAAAAACACTAAAATCATCCATGAAGATTTCCAGAAATTTTTCCACCATATTAGAAAAAATAGTTGTCATACATCTCTGAAATGTAGCTGGAGCTTTACATAATCCAAACAACATTCTTTTGTAAGCAAACGTTCCATATGGACAAGTGAAAGTCATTTTTTCTCTGTCTCCTGCCACAATGAATATTTGTAGATAGCCCGAAAACCATGAAACAACAGAATTTATGCCCGCACAACCGCTCCAGCATCTGGACAATATACGGAAGCGGATAATGATCTTTCTTTGTATGGTCATTGAGTCGTCGAAAATCAATACACATGCGGTACCCTGTGACTTCCCTTGTGGGGATCCATTCATGTTTTTTATTCTCTTTTACTATGAATCCGCCCTTCTTAGGAGCAATTTGAGTAGGACTCACCCACTCACTATCAGATATCGGAAAGATAATACCCATCTTTAATAACTTGATGACCTCTTTCTTGACAACCTCTTGCATATTGGGATTCAAACGACGTTGTGGTTGAGCACATGGCTTGGCATCTTTGTTGAGAATAATTTTGTGAACACAGATCTCGGGACTAATTCCTCAAATATCAGCTACGGTCCATAAAAAATGCTCTCTTATGTTTTCTGAGCATCCGCAATATCAAGTCTTCCTGCATGTTGGTTAGTGACGAAGAAATAATAACAGGAAGCAGATTATCACTCTCAATAAAAGCATATTTCAAGTTAGGAGGAAGAGTTTTCAGTTCAAGGTTCCTTGGTGGCTCCTCCACCGAAGGTTTCAATAGTAGGCCATCATGCTTCAACTCTAGATATCGATGCCATGGTTGCTTGTTGAATGTACGACCACATAATCCAAATAGGAATTCACTGCTTGCATTTCCTCATCATCACACTCACCGTCAAAGATAGACAAAGCCATTCATTCTTCAAGCTTATCTTCATATACCTGCAAGTTAGAATTCTCCACACAAACTAAAGATAATGTGTCTACAAAAGAACATGACTCTCGTGAATTGTACATATGTTTCATGGCCTTGTAGATGTTAAATGTGACTTCATCCTCATTAACTCTCAAAATTAATTCTCCACATTGAACATCAATCAGAGTCCTTCCCGTGGCTAGGAATGGACGACCGAGAATAAGGGGTGTTGAATACACTTCTTCCATATCCATAACCACAAAATCAACTGGGAAGTAGAACTTATGAACTTTCACTAACACGTCTTCTATTACTCCCTTAGGGCGTTTTATAGACCTATCGGCTAGTTGGAGAGTCATCTCCGTGTTCTTCAACTTTCCTATTCCAATTTTGATAAAGTCCTCGTAAGACAAAGGTTTATGCTAGCTCCAAGGTCACAAAGAACCCTCTTAAACAAAAGCCCCCAATTTCACACGGGATGGTAAAGCTCCCGGGGTCTTTAAGCTTAGGTGGAAGCTTATGTTACAACACGGCGGAGCATTACTCATTGACACAAATATTCTCATACTCATCTAAACGCTTCTTGTTGAATAGAATGTCTTTCAAAAACTTACCATAAGCAGGCATGCTAGTGAGTGCTTCTATGACAGGAATATTAACATTCAGGTGACGGAAAGTGTCAAGGAAGCATACATACTTCTTATCTAACTTTTTCTTTCTAATTTCCTCACAAAGAGGATAAGGTAATGACTCAAGATCAATAATTCTTGGGGTTGATTTCATACCTTCCTTACCTTTACCGCTGGATGAATCCTTGGAAGCCTTCCTTAAAGTCTTGGCTGCTGGTGGTCGCCATTCATCGTCGGTGTGCACCACTTTCTCTTTACCTTTCCCATAAACGGTTTGTTGCATTTTAGCGTGCCCCGTTATATCCTTGGCATGCATCAGTTCTTTATTGGATTCATCCTCTTTTGCCTTGGCGTGCGTCGCAGCATCATTGGCGCATGTCAATTTATCCTCTAAACTCTCTGAATGTCTACAGTGCTTATTGGCGGGCGCCAAATCTGCATTGGCGGGTGCCAAAGTAACATGTTCATTGAAGAGAGTCCTCAAATTTCTTGCTCTCAGATTCTTCAAAATTCTCTGGATCTTCACCCAATCCTTATCCTTTTTCTCCATTTCAACTTATCCGTCTCGCTGTAAAAATTCATCAACAATTCCTTCCTCTTCTTCACTCAATTCTTTCTCTTCATCGGTGTCATGCAAATTATTCTCAACCTCATTTCCCACTTGGTTATCGTAGAATTCTTTATTTCCAAAAACTCTCCCACATCGGGTTGTGATGGCATTCACTCCCCTCAGGTTTAATTCGGTGTTGCTTGGTAGTCCACCAGTGGTCTACTAGCATTCCTCTCACCTTCCCTACTCAAGTGCTCTTCTATGTTATGCACGGATGCTTCTATATTTTTCATTCTCATGTCATGACCGCTCATAGAGGTTCTCAAAGTGCCAGCATCTTTTTTCACTGTGCCTATAGAAGTCATCATCGTTTGCATATTTGCGGATTGAGTTGAGACAACACCCATAAGATTCTCCATCAACTTCTCCCATCTTTATTCGTTTTCCGTAGATGAGCTTGAAGTTTGAGTGATAGGGATGTTTTGTGTAGGACGTTATTGGTAAGAGTGTGTAGGTGGTTGGTACGAACATTGGTGTTGAAGGAAGTCTTTTGTTGGAACATTCGTGATGAAGGAAGTCTTTTGTTGAGGGACGAAAGATGATGCTTGCTTGTTTGGATTCGGAGACCAACGTTGAGTACGAAAATATCTTTGCAAACTATTATATGCATTGGAGTAGGCATTATGTAGTGCTCGGTGTTGTTGCATATAGCTCACTTCTTCATTAGAATAATCACCGGATTAATTAATCTCCAACTGTGCATAGTCATCTTGTTTCATTTCCCCACTACTCATGTCATTGGAGGTATTCCTTCCAAACCTTTACTTCCCTTTATTTCATCAACTTTCTTGCTAAGATAAGCTAATTGAGCTAACACTTCGGTTTGAGCGGTGGCTTCTCCCACAAAAGCAACTTTTCTTGTACTTGAACCGGTTTCCCACGTTCGGTTGTTCTTTGCAATCTTCTCAATCGCATCATACACATCTTGTGCCGCACTCATCATCAACGAACCATTGCATGTTTGATCAACATCGGCTCATGATTCCTTTCTTAGTTTTCGACAAAAGAATTGAATTTACGTATCCAAAGGATAACCATGGTCGGGACAAGCTCTCAACAACCTCTTAAATCTTTCCCATGCAACTCCAAGTGATTCATGTTCACCTTGATTGAAGCTAGCAATCACAACTTTCAATTCCAAATTTCGGCCCGGAGTGAAGTATTGCTTCAAGAATTCATTTTGGAATTCTTCCCAACTTGTCAAGGAATGGTGAGGAAGCGACATAAACCAATCATTTGCCTTTCCATCCAAAGTGAAATGAAACATGGACATTCTTGTCAATTCTCTATTAGCACCTTGACTTTTGGCCGTATAACATAATTCCTCAAAGTTGTAAAGATGTTGATGTGGATCTTCGTCTTCATGCCCATGAAATTGAGCTCTTGTTCCAACCAGTCCAAAAAGATGAGCTTTAACCTCAAAATTGTCTGCTCCCACATTCAGAGAATGAATTGGATTGTTGGTTTGATTCCTTCTCATGGCTTGATCATAAATGGGTCTTGGGTTTTGGGGGGTTGTTGTTGTTGTTCCGGTTGTTTTGATTCCAATTTTGGTTGCGGTTTTGTTGGTTATTGTTTCATGGTGGTGGATTGTTGGGATTTGGGGGGTTAAGGATGTGGAGGTTTGTGTCTTGTTCATGGTTTTGGGCATCCTCATGCCCTTGATCAACTTGTGCATTTTCTATGTCCCCGTCCATTTCTAATCCTTGGGTAGATGATCCTTGGGAGGAGTCTCCACTAAGTTCCAAACCACGACGAGCTTGACCAACTTTATTCTCAGCTACTCGTTCCCTAATATACGTATTGATATCCAGAATGAGAGGAGTAAGCGGTGCCTTACCACGTCGAGTCTTGGTCATCCACTACAAGATAGAAACAACAAAAACACAATAAAATAACACTTGGTGACTTACCAAGAGGTAAGCACCAAAGAAATAAAATAGAAATAAGACTAGAGAAGTCTGACAAATTCTCAAAAATTTTAAAACTAGTACAAGTATTAACCGTTACTCAAGATTCCTCGGCAACGGCGCCAAAAAGTTTGATTGCACTTTTCTAGATGTCCATTCTAACCGGCAGTGTACCGGGTCAATTGTAGTCTAGTACGGTGGTCAAGGTCGTATCCACATGGAATTGTGAGGTTAAACACTTAAAAGCTTATATTAATTCGATCAAGGTCGCAATTGCAAGATGGTAAATGCATAAATAAATTCTCTCATGACAATAAAGATGAAAAAAAGATAAAAGAACCTAACCAAGATAATACGTAGACTTGTAATTATCTTGCAGTATCATAGGAATGATTTCCTTCCTTCCTACCATTGGTGTTCAAAAGTGTGAAACGATGCATTCCTAAGCAAGCAGTTTCCCCTCATACGAGTGTATGAAACTACTCTATACCTCCTTCTTGGTCTAGGTGTCCTAAACCTAATGAATCGGTATGATACGCACGTTAATGCAATGGCAATGTCAACTCTCCCCCGATAATAAATCAAATGCCTCGAGAGGTCGATTTTACCTTCCGGTTCTCCTACCCTCTTCTCACACTTAACATCTCCTTTCGGTATCCGTTAAATGTGTAAATGCTAACACTAGTCAATTACTCCACTGCAAGAAATTTCATATAACACAAGTAGGAAAAGATTCACAACAATCAAAACTAACAACACAAACAATCATTCCCAATCAACATAGGAGAATAAACTAATTCTACAACATAATCTTGGCTAGTTTAACCTAGCCACTCATAACTTCAAACATTAACATATCAAGTCTAACATTTATAATCATAAGAGCACTTGAATCAAAATAAAGATTTTAAAATTACCAATCACAAGCAAAGAGCTCAAAATTGGTGTTCTTCATTCAACTCTAAAAGCTTTAATGGAATCTACACTAGTGTATCTTAAACTCCAAACAAAGTAGTAGAAGTTTAGCTAAGAATCCTTAATTATTACAATCAAAATCAAGAGTTAATTTTTACTAAAATTAAATGCAGGAGAGCCTTGGGGGGTGGAGGTGTCTTCAATGAGGAGAAGTTGGAGAAGATGAAGTGTATATGATATTTTTTGTGAGTGGAGGAATAAAAGGGATCAAACAATTGCTGACTCTGCAATAATGGTGTGGGCCATACCAATCTGACGTGCGCCATGCACTCTACTGAAGGATTGGCATTGGTCACTAACACTTGGCGCGCGTCAAGTCTGATGTGGTAGTTGGCTGAATGACATATGCATTAAATGCTCAGCAGACTTGAATATCTCTTTTGGCGTGGGTCAATGTAACATGGCATGCGCCATATGCATATAATATGTCTCTGATCGAATTTATTCCCCAACAGGAATGGACGAACCCTCTAACGTGTATCAATAATCCTCATGGGTTGGAATCCTTGCCTCAGCTCCAAAATCATCTCAATCGATCCCACGACACCATCAAGTCAAAATACAAGCTCTCAGCCGTGATATCTTTGTTGCAAAACAGACACAAAGATACAATGTGTAAATCTGATAACAAAAATCGGCTAATAAGCCTATAATAAAAGCAAAAGCATGGTTTTTCTGATATTTCCTATGTACACAAAATAGTTCAAATTATCATAATAATTGCTCAAGTTGATGTCAGAATGTCACTAACTGCATGAGAAAATGGGGTATATCATCGGGAATTGTATCATCGGGTTGACTTACATAAAAAATCCATGTGTATCAATATACACACACATGCGCCACATACATATACATTATATGTATATCTAATTAATCAACATAATTAATATCTAGTATTATATTTGTTCATAATAAATAAATACTACTATATTAATATATCACTATAACACTTTATAGTCGAGTTAAAAGTTTCCTTACTTGGTTATCACTATTACTGCATTTTAATCCAGCTAGATGTTCTTTTGTGTGTGACCCGATAGGCTTCCGAATATGTTGGCCGTAAGCACTAAGTGCATTTACTAAAATTCCTTTCATACCTAATGATCATGGATAGCCTCTAGCAACACGCCAAGACCTCCAATCATCGGAAGAGTCAAATGCAATGACTACTACCTCTCATGTGAAACGGTTACCGTGTAAATACAACCCTATCGTTGTAACAATATCCATACGGTCGTATCTCGAGTTCAATACATTAACGGCCGTATCTTATAGTCTGGATATCATGCTCTCTCAAAGTAACTCATTTACTCCCACTTTGCAAAGATTCATGAGAGTAAGATAATCCATATAAGAAGGCCCCTTTCGGACATTTACTCTTACTCATAGGTTGCGTGATTTCCGGACGAACAACATGAATCCTACGCATGCTTCAGTATCACACAATTACTACCGCATGATCACCCCATGGCTAGGGGAAATCTCAATAGTGTCAAAGTATGACAATCCACACCGTGATGTCATGAAGATTCCGGTCGCAGGATAATTACACAACCGCCACATAGTGCGACACTTAATATAAGTGGGTCAGTCTAACGTACGCATTCTCTAATACACGTCCATGTACAGTCCAAGTGTCTCTACACTCTGATAGACGAGATCTATCCCTATCGTCATAAGATATAAGACATCCAATACGTGCTTGTCTAATCGTACTATTAATGTCCCGTTTAATAGTACATACGACTAGAGACATTTAAGTATCAAACTTTTTAATGTGAGTCAAGATCTCATCAAACATAATCACTATTATGATTTCTATTTCACAGTTTGACACTAGGGATGATATCATATATATACAATATCATAATTGGTTCGTTAAATGAACGAATATATAATAACAGAAAGTCATTTATCATATGTATAAACATAAAGAAATAGTAGAGATGATCCGACCCTGTCGGATCCGGTCCAACCCGATTGGGTTTAAGACACTATTTCAACGGTTCGCTCACGATTCCAAAACTCTACTTAAATATGAAATTGGTCAAGAAGCTTCAGAGACTTTGGGAGAACTAGCTTTGCCTTTCTTTTTCCTCTCAAAATTGCCTAATTCCATAATTTCCCAATAAATACATATATATTAAATATATATATATATGTATATATATATATATATATATGTATATGTATATGTATATACATATATATATATGATACTTGTAATCTAAATAATAATATATATAATATTTTATTTTCGCAAAATGACACGTCTGCCCTTTCTCAAAAATTGGAATATTACATTCCTCCCCCATTAAAAGGAGTTTCGTCCTCGAAACTAAGACGTACCTAGTAAGTCACAAAAATCTGGAAACTCAAGGATCATATCATCCTCAAATTCCCAGGTCGCCTCGTTCGGTGAATGATTGCTCCATTGCACCAAACCAAAGGGATCAATCTTCTCTTGATCTTCTTTTCTTTCCGGTCCAACACCTTGATCCGTTTCTGATCGCGTGCAATGCACTTACTAGCAATAGGACTAGATCAATCATAGTAAAGTACTGGCAAATCAAGGTCGATCCACAGAGACTCATAAAAACGTCTAATTATCAAGATTGAGTTGTCACGATAACGGTCTACGACCAACTATAATATAGACAGTAGTAAAATTGGTAACAACCAACTAGCAAGATTATGCAAGTTCAACGAAACAGACTAGAGTTTCTAAGGTATTAGTTCAATTTTGAGTAATTAGTTATTCCCCCCACACATGCAACAGTCCTCCCCATTGGTGAATTTATTCATTGTTCACTACGGGTACAACTTCTAACCCTATCTACTCCGACAATGGCGTTAGAGATAATCTATATGAAGCTACCTCCTTAATTGGTCCGTAATAGCCCATATGGATAAAGAACTAGAGTGCATCGATATTGGCGCAAACTCATACCGCAAACCCGCCTAGGCAATTTATCGGCATTGACCAAAGACGTTCTAGGGTCCATCAAGATAATATCCTAATTAACACTTCACTAACAGTCCTTCATGTTAATTTATGATAACATGCAAATAGTTGATCAGGCTAAAGACATACAAATTAAATCTATCGATCAACGTAGCTGGCACCGATTATCATGAATTAGTAATTTACTAGGTATTCAGATCTAGCGATATAGACCATTGCAGATCTGAAGAACGAAACTACTATTTCATGATTTCTTCACCAACGAATCAGATCTATAACACATGGGGTAAAATAAACTAACTACTACATAATTAAACTAAATAAGCAATTAAAACATACTAGTCGAATAGAACAACGATAGATCTACATCTTGGAAAAGACAAAAAATCAGACCCTCGAAGACGAGCGTGGATCTCCTTCGGATCTCTCACTAGGCGGTGACTCCGTCGTCTCTCCGACCAGAATTCATAAAATAAAGAAAATAAAGAACAATGAACTTTTATTGCATAATACTTGTCTTGAAAATTGTACACTTGTGTTATGAGGCGAAGCCTCTTGTTTATAGCTATCTAAACCGACTTAGAGTCATCTAGTTCGACCCCTCGTCCAAAAAAACGCGTTTCGGATGCTTCTGGGACCTCGGTAAGTCGGCACCGATACCAAGGGTACTTTTGTCTTTTTTCTTCAACCGACTTAACTTGGATGCTTCTAGAATACCCTAGGCCTTTTATTTTCGTTCAGTCCACTCCAGATTCATCCATCATGCTCTGCCCATTATTTCGTATCCTGAAAATCATCAAATAACGCACGAAGTAATATCGAAACAGGGAAAATAAATGCCAAGTGCAGATTTCTCGACTCACGAACACGACATATGATATTCAACGTAAATGGTTCATATTTATTGGTCGAAACAACTATTTTTAGCTCATAATGGATATAATATTGATGCCGTATGATAGACTATTTTAACCGTCATCTGTAACTTGTCTTGTAGAACTTCCGGGTCAATTGTAACTTCAACATCTGTCTTTGTCAGACACTTCTTCAACATTGATACATGGAACACATTATGAACCCTTGACATTGATTCCGGTAACTTGAGCTGATGTGATCCAATTCAAGAAGAACGAGGATGTGCCATTTACCCAAGAAACAAGAAGATCGGTCCACTTTCGAAGCCAAGCCGCCATTTTTATGTCCAATTAGGTCTATTAGGACTATTGAGCTTGATTAAATTTATTTATAATCTTTTATGTTGTTTTTAGTAGTAAAAGGCCAAAAGCCCATAAGGGGAGTTGCCTATATGTTAGTATATTGTGCCAAGTCTTTATTTTCAGCAAATAAAAGCCATTTGAGCTTATTATTGTCAAGTTAGGCCCACTAGGAAATAAAGTGGCGAAAATTACTAAGTAATTTGTCCCACATTGCTTAGGAGTTTGTTATTCTTTTATTTGTTGCCTATAAATAGACATCATACTATCATTGTAACACAAATTATTATTGAGATTTCAGTTAAACTTTTCTTAAGTCGAGTCGACTTAACTAATCACTTGCGAGTGAGTGTCTTCTTTGTCATAGAAGATACACCCCTTTCAAGAACGAATCAGCTTTGCGAGCGAGACTTTGTGTATTCTTGGCCTCGGTCCTAGGTCGGAGACGCTAGGTCTAGGTTTCCCAAAGCTCGTCATTGATCCCTTAGCCATTTCCAAGGCACGTATCGCATCAGTTGGTAGCAGAGCTCAACGACTAAGGTATCAAATATCCCCGTTTATTTTCCTTGCTTAATTTTCTTTTCTTATTCAAAAAAAATACCGGCCCCCTCCACAAGAACATTCCTATATCTTCAAATTTTCAATACTTCATCCTAAGAACACTAATTTGTTTTCCAGACCCGTTTTATATCAGTTCGTTTTATACACTAAATCCCTCCAAAAATTCTGATTTTTTACCACATCTCCAGCACATCTCGATCTACAATTTTTATCTTTACACCCATTCCAGATTTGACCCATATCCTGCCTAAATCTGCTGATCAATATAAACGATCTGTCCAGAAAAACTACAGCCGTAAATCGTCGATCGTTTTAGATTTATTGTCAGTAAAGTGACTTAAACTCTACATTTTGGTGGAACCAATCTGAAGACTTAGCTGTGTGATGGGCAGCTGAGAAGTGTATTCAATTCTGTGCGTTATTAGGGTGGAGTCTCATCGAGGCTTCATCAAACAGGTAAAAGGTCATTGAGTCATTGGAATCTGAGCAGGTCCCACATCTGTTAATTCTATTATGTGACAGCTATATAGTGTCATTAAAAGGAGGACACGTGTAAGGGTATTTATGGCAGATCCGATAAATATTCCTGACTGCTAGGGTTTAGGGATTTGTGCCTATAAATACAGTTGTTGTTGCATTGTCTGTTTGTGTGAAATCTGTAACTTAGTGCATAATAATAAATATCTCTTTTCTGCCCATGGTTATTTATCTCTCTCACTTTGAGAGGGGTTTTCCACGTTAAATCTGTGTTCTTCTTGTTTTCTGTTATCTCCTTTGATTATTTACGTTTGATTGCATCTGCTGTTTTATTTCTTGCATCCGAAGTTATCTCCATCGTTTTATAACAAGTGGTATCGAGAGAAAGGTTTCGGAGAAAACAATTTTTATGATCACTTCATCTTCACCAAGACCTTGCAGTATGGTGCTAGGATGCGTGATAAAGTTGTGATCTTTAGCAAGAAAAGATGTCAGCAGTAAACGTGAAAATCGATAAATTTACAGGAAGGAACAGTTTTGGTCTGTGGCAAATCAAGATGCGTGCAATGTTGAAACAGCAGGGTTTATGGAGTCTTTTATTTGACAAACCAAATACATGTGCAGCAGATTTTGCCATTCTGGAAGAGAAAGCATATTCAACCATCTTGTTGTGCTTATCTAATGATGTTATCACTGAGGTTGTTGAGGAAGACACCGCAACTAAGTTGTGGAAGAAGCTTGAAAGCCTGTATATGACCAAGTCACTGACCAACAAGTTGTTAAAATAGAGGTTGTTTAGTTTGAAGATGCATGAAGGGAGTCCACTGAGGGAACATATGGACCAGCTGAACACAATATTACTTGATTTAAGGAATATTGATGTTAAAATTGAAGATGAAGATGTAGGCCTAATCTGTTGGTGTCATTACAAAGATCATATGAAAACTTTGTGCGATCTTTCATAGTTGGAAAGGATCTGATAGCTTTGGAGGATGTGAGGTCCGCCTTACATGTCGGGGAGCTTAGACACAAGGTCAGCTGGAGCAGACAGTCAGGAGTTCTTTGGGCTAGTAGCTACTTGATAATAGTGGAAAAGGATATGGAGGAAGTAAGAAGAAAAAGAAATCAGGGTCCAAAGGTGCTAAGTCTACCGATGTCTGTAATTATTGTAAGGAGCAAGGACATTGGAAGTCCAATTGTCCAAGAAAGAAAAAGCAATGAGAAGGCACTCAGGCGTAGTAGCCTTGGCTCTTGAGCAATCGATGAGGATCCGGTTCTAGTTGTAGGGGATTCTACACACCATAATGATGTGTGGATACTTGATTCTGGAGCATCCTACCATATTCTGGAGCATCCTACCAGATTCTTTCTTCACCAGATTTTCTTGGGGGATATAAGGTCAAGAATCTGGACTTTTGTGAACATTGTGTGTTTGGGAAATTGCATAGAAGTAAGTTCTCAGCAGGGTTGCACAACACAAAGGCATCACTTGATTATATCCATTCAGATTGCTTTGGGTCCATCAAAAGTTGAGTCATTTGGTGGTCACAGATATTTTGTGTCATTCATAGATGACTATTCAAGGATGACTTGGGTGGTGATGATGAAGAACAAAAGTGATGCATTCAAGAACTTCAAGCAAAGTGGAAGGCCCTAGTAGAGAATCATTTAGGCAATAAAATCAAGAAGCATCACTGAGATAATGGTCCGGAATTGCTGGGATGATTTTGATTCATTTTGTGCGGTGAGGGTATTGCCGGACATCATCATTGTAAGGAATACACCTCACAGAATGGTGTAGTGAAAGGATGAATCAACCTCTTTGGAGAGGAAAGATGTATGCTTTCTCAAATTTGGTTTATCAAGGAGATTTTTGGGGAGAGGTCAGTAAAAACAAATTTTGCTACTTAATCAACATGAGTCCTCACACAAGGATCAATCTCAAGACACCATTTGAGATGTGGTCAGGCAAGCATGCCGACTACTCAGTTCTAAGGGTTTTTGGGAGTACAACTTACTATCATGTTAGTGAAGGGAAGTTGGAGCCTAGAGCCAAGAAGGAGTGTTTGTAGGGTATGGGGATGGAGTGAAGGGATATAGAATTTGGTCATCGAGAGAGTCCGAGTAATCCTCGGTGGGGACGTGGTGTTTGATGAAAATTCTATGCTTAACTCATCGGTGGGAGGTCTCATGAATCGAATCCGATCTTTGAATCTGATAGTGTTGAGAATCGTGGAGCTTGGTGGAGTCTATTGATATGCAACAATCGGTGGATCCAAATCAACACTATCTTGATCTGGATAATGAACGAGAACCGATTCAAGCCACCCTACCGAGACCTCGGTAGGGCATCATCTGAACATTAATCAGCCAGAGTCTAGCGCCAAAGAGTCTCAGAAGATCTAATGTTGGGATACCTCCAGGAGATATGGGTATGATGATTTGTTTGGATATGCACTCCAAGTTCTTTGAAGAAGTAGAGGTTCTTGAACCTACTACGTCACAGTGGAAGCAAATGACATGTCTGAAGCATCCCAGTGGCATCTTTGCCATGGGAGATGAAATGGAGTCATTGTTGAAGAATCGGACTTGGGAATTGGTCAAACAAATTCAACGACAAGGGAATTGTGACTTGTAAATGATTTTCAAGAAAAAAATAAGGAATAACTAAGGCATATGAGGTCTAGTATAAGGCACGTTTGGTTGCAAGAGGTTTCGGTCAAAAGGAAGGGATTGACTTTGATGAAATATTTTCACTAGTGGTCAGGCACACTTCAATCAGGGTGTTACTAGCAATGGTGGCACAGCACGATCTGGAACTTGAGCAATTAGATGTGAAAACTGCTTTTCTACATGGTGAGGTGGATAAGGAGATATACATGACACAGCCTGAGGGTTTTCAAGTTCCTGGCAAAGAAAATTATGTTTGCAAGTTGAGGAAATCATTGTATGGTTTGAAGCAAGCTCCAAGGCAATGGTATAAAAGGTTTGTGATTTTATGCTTGGCGAGGTTACAAAGAAGTCCTTATTCATGTTGTGTATACCTGATCTCTTTGAAAGATGTATCACATATCTATCTTGTTCTGTATGTGGATGACATGTTGATTGCTGCTGCAAGGAAGTATGATGTTCAAAATCTGAAGAACCTTCTCAGTGCTGAATTTGAAATGAAGGATTTGGGTGCAGCCATGAAAATCTTGGGGATGGAGATCTGGAGATATAGAAGTTAGAAGAAATTGTTCTTGTCTCAGCAGGGTTATGTGGAGAAGATATTGGCCAAGTTTGGGATGTCTGCTGCAAAACCAATTGGTACTCCTATGGCATAAAATGTTCATTTGTCTGTTTATGCTTCACAATCAGCTGAAGAGAAGGAGTATATGTCAAGAGTTCCCTATGCTAGTGCAGTTGGCAGTCTGATGTATGCCATGGTTTGCACTAGGCCTGATCTGGCTCAGACAGTCCGTGTTATCAGCAGGTATATGGCTCAACCTGGAAAAGAACACTGGAAAGCTGTTAAAAGGATATTCAGTGTACCTGAGAGGTACAACTGATATTGGTCTCATTTATGGAGGTGATCTTGAGTGCAGTCACGAGTTACTATGATCTTGATTATGCAAGTGATGTTGTGATGAGAAAATCAATGACTGGGTATGTGTTTACATTGGGAAATGCGGTGGTCAATTTGAAAGCTACTCTTGAGCTCTGAGAGCCTTATCAACTATCAAGCGTAATATATGGCTCTTACTAAAGCAGCTAAGGAGGGTATCTGGTTGAAGGGGCTAGTCAGTGATTTGGGGTTGCATCAGGATCAGGCTGAGATATATTGTGACAGTCTAAGTGCAATATGTTTAGCCAAGGATCAGGTTCATCACGAGAGAACCAAGCATATTGATGTCAGGTATCATTTTATGAGGAATGAGAAGAGGGTTGTAGTGAAGAAGATCAGCACCAAGGATAATCCTGCTGATATGTTCACTAAACCAGTTCAACAGAGTAAGTTTCAGCTTTGTCTGGACTTACTGAATATTCAAAGCTTATAAGCTGTTTCTAGAAACTCTACTGAGGGCAGATAAGTGGAGTGGATGCTGTGGAGATAGTCTGGTACAAGTACATCTGGAATTGACGAATGCATCCGGTACAAGTACATCACGGTTATGCAATCTGTTTGACTCAGGGAGAGTTGAAGTCAAGGTGGAGATTTGTCAGTAAAGTGACTTAAACTCTAGATTTTGGTGGAACCAATCAAGACTCTCAGTGTGTGATGGGCGGTGAGAAGTGTATTCAATTCTGGAGTCTACCGAGGCTTCTATCAAGCGAGGTAAAAGGCTGCTGAGCATCTTGGAATACAAAGCGAGGTCCCATATACATTAATTACGTTATGTGACAACTATACTGAGTGTCATTAAAAGGAGGACACATGTAAGGGTATTTATGGCGGATCGACAAATATTCACGACGGCTAGTGTTTGGGATTTGTGCTCGCAAATACTGATTGTTGTTGCATTATGCGTGTGTGTGAAATCAGTAACTTTCGGTGCATAATAATAAATATCTCTTTTACGCCCGTGGTTTTATCTCTCTCACTTTGAGAGGGTTTTCCACGTTAAATCGTGTTCTTCTTGTTTTCTGTTATCTCCTTTGATTATTTACGTTTGATTGCATCTGTTTCTATTTCTTGCATCTGAAGTTATCTCCATCAGTTTTATAACATGTGGGTTATACGATTCTGTATCTCCTGAAAATTGGTGACATTATAGGAAATTCTCAGATCTACAACTTTTAGCTTTTGAGTTTTCCCAAATTCGGTTTAGTAGCATCGAAATCATACCATAAGTCACTGCTATCAATCTGGAATTTTTTGTCAGATTTCACCTGTTCCCGAAACACGATTGTTTGATCGACTTATATACCTTCAAAAAATCTAAAATTTTGACATCCTTTAGAAAAATCTCTGTTCTACAACTTGCATCTTTTATGTTTTCCAGATTCGTAGTCATTTGATCACAATTTGCACCAAACGGCACTGCATGAATTCTGGAAATCCTGTCTGCATTATATTTAGGGTTTGTTCATTGTTGTGATTCGTTCTATGGTTGATCTCTATATAAGTGTGAGTGAATCAAGAGTGAATCATGATAAATATGGCTTGTTTTGATTATTACGAGAGGCGAATTCGTAGTAAAGAACTCAGGGAGGAGCAGAGGTATCAAGATGAGCTCTATGAGAGACGCATTCGTAGGGAGGAGCGGCAACGTCAAAAGGAGTTCGTTAATCAAACTAACAAAGTGTTAGCAGAGATAAGTAGGTCTCTTGAGTAGTTGATGCTAAAACAAAAGGAAAACGATGAGCGTTCGGAGCAACGGTTGCGGGAAAGTGACTGTTTTGGGAGAATTTTCCAGCAGATGAGGCCAAGTGGAAGGCTAAACGTAAGAAAGCCCAAGCATTAGTTGCAGAGAAAACCGTGAGGATTGTTGACATTCGAGAGGAGGAAGTACAAGATTTGATTATGGCAGATGCAATTGCCGAGGTGAATGAGAACGTGGACGAAGTAGTTGAGAGTGATGCGGTATTTGTTGTGGACGAGAGAGCTCACTTCGACGAGGCATTTGTTGATGATCAAGTTGAGGGTGCTCCCGAACAAGAAGAAGTTCATGATACACCAGCCAATTCTATAGATTTATCTTTGCATGTGCATGATACTTGTGATGAGTTGGTTTTGATCAACGTGGAGTCTAATTCTTTTGTTGGAGCGGTTGGACAAGAAGCAAAATCAACCATTCATTTGAGCACTTGAAGGAGTTACAAGCGCACCATATTTTCAATGACCCATTTTTATTGCATTGTATTCCTTTAGATTTTGTTGTTGCTGATTTATATGCTTTGGAAATTCATTTGTACAAGAGGATGATTACTGAATTGTTCACCTCTATATTTTTTGTGGTTTCTATTCACTATGTGGGCTTACTCACATATGATGGGCCAAGATTACTATTTGATCAGGTGGATTCGAGGATGAATCCTTTCGAAGGGAGAGGGAATGATGTGACCCGGAATGTCCAGTTTTGACAGTCCCTTCACTACCATTTGACTTATATCTGAGGACAGATACTTTAAAAGAGGGAGAGAATGATGTGATCCAATTCAAGAAGAACGAGGACGTGCCATTTACCCAAGAAGCAAGAAGATCGGTCCAAGATAGAAGCCAAGCCACCAGTTATGTCCAATTAGGTCTATTGGGCCTATTGGGCTTGATTAAATTTATCTATAATCTTTTATACTGTCTTTAGTAGTAAAAGGCCAAAAGCCCATTAGGGGAGTTTCCTATATGTTAGTATATTGGGTCAAGTCTTTATTTTCAGTAAATAAAGGCCATTTGGGTTTATTATAGTCAAGTTAGGCCTATTAGAAAATAAAATGACGAAAATTACTATGTAATTTGTTCCACATTGCTTAGGAGTTTGTTATTCTTTTATTTGTAGCCTATAAATAGGCATCCTACTATCATTGTAACACAGATTATTATTGAGATTTCAGTTAAACTTTTCTTATGTCGAGTCGACTTACCTAATCACTTTCGAGTGAGTGTCTTCTTTGTCGTAGAAGATACACCCCTTTCAAGAACGAATCAGCATCGCGAGCGAGACGTTGTGTATTCTTGGCCTCAGTCCTAGGTCGGAGACGTTAGGTCTAGGTTTCCCATAGCTCGTCATTGATCCCTTAGCCATTTCCTGGGCACGTATCGCATCATGAGCTTATATGCCAATGGTCCAACTTTCTCAAAAATCTCAAATGGCCCTACAAACCTTGGACTCAACTTTCCTTTTTGCCCAAATTGTTTAACTCCATTCATTGGTGAAGCTCGTAAGTAGACTCTTTCACCGACATCGAATTATAACGGTCTTCTACGAACATCTGCCCAACTCTTCTATCTATCTTGAGCTGCCTTCTAGTTCTTTTTAACCAACAAAACCCTTTCTTTCGCTTGCTCAACCATTTCCGGCCCGGTAACTTGCTTCTCCCCGACTTCAACCTAAAACAACAGTGTTCTACATCTTCTTTATAAAGCTTCAAATGGTGAGATACCCAAACTGGCATGATAACTATTGTTAAGAGCAAATTCTTCCATGGTTAGGTAATCATCCCATGATCCGCCTACTTCCAAAACACAAGCTCTTAACATATCTTCAAGTGTTTGCATTGTCCTTTCTGATTGTCTATCTGTTTGTGGATGGAAGGTCGTACTTAAATCCAACTTTGTACCCACAGCCGTTTGCAAACTTTTCCAAAACCAACCGATGAATCGGTACATCACGATCTGATCGATTGAGATTTGTACTCCATGTAATTTCACGATATTATCTAAGTAAAGTGTAGTCATCGTCTTCAATGACATATCAAATTTTGCCGGTAAGAAATGGGCTGATTCGTCAATCTATCAACAAGCACCCATATCATGTCATGTCCACTCTTTTTCCTTGGCAAACCGGGGATGAAGTCCATTGTGATCTTATCTCACTTCCATTTGGGGATATCTAAAGGCTTAAGCATCCCACCTGGTCGTCTGTGTTCGACTTTAACCTTCTGACAAGTGTCACATTCTACAAACTTTGCTATTTCCAATTTCATTGATTGATGGCCACCAAAAACATTCCTTCAAATCCCTATACATCTTTGTTGCTCCTGGCTGAACAAAAAAGGCAATTCTGTGTGCTTCAGCCATTACTCTTTGCATTAGATCACCGACATTTGGTACACACAACCGATCTTGGTACCAAAGATTCCTATTCTTGTCTAACACATAACCAACCATAGGTTTCTCTCTTTTCACACGCTTCATGTCAACTAAAACTGGGTCTTTGTCTTGCGTTTCCTGAATATCATCCCTCAACTCTGATCTAGCCAACAATAGGGCCACAAACAGACGCTCCCCAAGCTCCTCAACACATTGGATTTTCAGCCCATATAACTGTTCTGCCATATCTTAAACCCCTAAAACCGTGTACACTAGTTTTTTGATCAAAGCATCTGCTACAACATTGGCTTTACCTGGATGATGTTGGATATCCAAGTCGTAATCCTTTACAAATTCTAGCTATCTTCTCTGTCTCATATTCAGATTCTCTTGAGTGAAGAAATACTTTGAACTCTTGTGATCCGTAAAGATTCTAGCCTTGAATCCATACAAGCAATGCCTTCAATTTTTTAAGGAAAATAATACCCCTGCTAACTCAGAGTCATGTGTTGGATAATTCTTTCATGCACCCTTAGTTGTCTAGATGCATAGGCAATTACTTTTCCTCCTTGCATCAACACATAACCCAAACCTTGTCCCGAAGTATCGGTGTAGACAATATAATTATCAATGATCTCCGGAACTTCCAAAACCGGTGCTGAAGTCAACTTATCCTTCAAAGTCTGAAAGGATGCTTTAAACTCACTAGTCCATTAGAACTTCACATTCTTTTGTGTAAGCTTGGTGAGTGGTGTAGCTTGATCTACGTGCAAAGAAGTTACTAGCAATAGGACTAGGTCTATCGAGCAGAGTACTGCCGAGTCAAGGTCGAATCCCACAGAGACTCGTAAAAACACAGATTAATCTAGATCAAATTCAATTGTCACAATTACGGTCTACGAACAACTATAGAACATAGAAGTAAAAATGTTGGTGCCAATAAACACACAAGATCAAACACAAGTGTACCCTTATGAGTTTTATAAGAATTAATTCTAACAAAGAGTGATTAGTTATTCTCCCCAATTCATGCATCAATCATCCCCGTTTGTAAATTTTAGATCATTAACAGCTACGGGTGCTAATCCCTAATGTTACGCTACTTCCATTGAAAGGACAGTAGGTGCCTATGTGCAATTAACATCTTTCGTTGGTTGTATTAATTCACAAGCAATAAGAACTAGGACTAGCCGGTTCAAGACCGAGGACCTCCCTATGAAGATAATGTGGATTGACTAACACGTTCCTAAGGATAGATCAAAACATCGTTCGAACTAACACTTCACCTTGCAAGTCCTTCATGCTAATTTATGAAACATGCATATAGTTGATCAGGCTAACAACATGTAAATTAAATCTACCGATCAGATGTAGCTAGCCCCGATTATCATGAATTAGGGTTTACTAGCTAGGTATTCGCAGCCGAGATAAAGACCGTCGCAGGCTCCGAAGAACGCAACCTTTCATTCATTATTTCTTCACCAACGATTCAGATTTAAACATTCATGGGGTAATGTTGGAAATAAAATTTATGTTTTGATGATAATTCATCATATTTACTCAGAATATTATCTTAACCTCATTAATGAGGTGCTGAAGCTAGCTGTTAAAGTGAAAAGCTAAAAGATGTCTAGAATTGAATGTATAGGTTTTATTAGAGTCTGATATTTGTATAGGTTACATCAGACAAGCACTGTAATAGTTAGTGTGTCGTGAAGCTGAAAACTGGAAGTCATTTAGAAAATTGGAAATCGTTAAGATAAACAAACTGACTCAGAATACACCAATATGAAACTGAAGAAGATAAGTTCGCCGAGGACACAAACTCGGTTGGCTTATCTGGAAGATAGAAATCCTGAGGGTCACTGACTCAGTTATAGAAGATTGAAGAATTGAGGGTTCAAACTCAATTATGAAGATTACAAGTCGAGACTATAAAGTTAGACTTCAGGCAAGTTTGTGGTGACCTGAACTGACTTTATGGATCTTGTATGAATACCTAAGAATCATAAGGACAATGAATTCTTAATTGTTTATGGTGTACTCTGATTAAGTCAGTTATAATCAGATGTAAACTGGAGTACTGATATTTGAAGAAGAGTAAAATCTCGATCAATGCTCAAGTCGATCAAGAAGCGACAAGCGATAAACACTGATATAAAGCGATCAGTAAACTCAGTTTTATATGTTTGCCATCCAACAAACTGATAGTACAGTCGAGCGTTTTAAAGGAAGCAATGCTATTGGATTAAATACTGACACATCAGAACGGTCAGAAAATATAGACGTTACAAAATAGACGTTGATACAATTCAAATTCAAGCAAGATGAACGTTGGACCTTACACTATAAATAGAGGACTTTGCACCAAGAACAAAAAAAAAGAAGAATTATTAAGATCAACAAGCATTTTTGTGCACTTGTCTTAGTTATTCGAATTGCTATCATCTTTGTGCTATAACAAGATCATATCAAGATTTTCTTCAAGTGCTCAAGCTACACAGAATTTATCCAGATTCAGACACTTTGAAGAACCACAAACAAGAATCAATTTATTGATTCTCAGCCCAACTTTGATTCTACATCAAAGGTTTAGACTGTGAAGCAAACCGGGAAGGTTCTGCCAAGGACAGTTGTTACAAGCAGTCGGGTAGACTGTGTTTGTGGTGGTAGCTGGTGAAGAGGCATACATAACCCTTCATGGACCAGTGTTCAAGCAATTGAAGAGCAGCAATTCTACCTATTCTACAACTGTTTAGATAGTGAAGCTAGGGATTAGCCAAGGACTATTGTTTAGGACTTTTTGTAATGACTCACCTCAAGAAGTTCTAGTGGAATTTTCCTCCTACACCACGTGGGAAGAGAGGTGACATGATTACACCACGGAACCGCTATAATATTTGCCTCATTTACTTTACGAACTTATTTATTTACTTAGCATTTATCTACAGCATTCTGAGAATTGATTGTTATACAACTCACAGCTCATAGACTGACATTCACCAGAATTCAGTTTAACACACTTAGCTTTCACATAGAATAACAAGATCAAGAAAAAGGCAAGAATTATATCCATTTGTCGGTTGGCTCGAGTTTTGCTTAAGTCAGTTTGACTTAAACTCACTCGATCGACTTAACTCCACACAAGTTTTAACTGAACCTTAATTTGTTTTAAATCCTATTTTAGGGACAAGTTTATTCACCCCCCCCCCCCTCTAAACTTGTGTTAGCCTTTCCAAGGGACCAACAATTGGTATCGGAGCAGTGTTTCTTTAACAAGCCATTGTTAAAAGCTCATTTGCTCTAAATCTCCTCTAGTTGTTCTCATAAGAAAGCTCAGTTTCAAGTTCTTATACAATCAGTTTTCACTCACTCACAATGGATAACAATCAGTATGCAAGACAGATGCTTATGTGCAACATGGACAGATTTGATGAATATAAACGTCGTATGCAGGCTTTTCTAGCTGCTACTCATGATGAAATGATGGACGTACTACTACAAAAAAGCATAAAGATCACGGTTTTTAAGTGTGATATATTTACATTAGTCACGGCTTCCAAAGTGTGGCATATTGAGGTGTGACATAAAGCACTTTAACTCAATCACAGTCACAAACTGTGATCTATTATAATAATTATCACACTTAAAACCCGTGATCTATTATAGTTGGTATCACACTTAAAAACCGTAATCTATTATAATTTCATCACATTTAAAAACTGTGATCTATTATAGTAGTTATCATAGTTAAAAACCGTGATCTATTATAGTTGTTATCACACTTAAAAACCGAGATCTATTACAATTAAAACACATTTAAAAACTGTGATCTATTTTAGTTGTTATCACACTTAAAAACCGTGATCTATTATAATTTAAATCACACCAATAAAAGTGTTTTTTTTTTTCAAAAACAATATATAAGCATACATATTTTTTTGTCTTTGTTGGGACTCGAACCCAGATACTCCGGATTAACGAGCCACACTTATTACCACTAGACCGATGTTTTCTTTCTTCTAATTTTCGACCACACTAAACTAAAATCTCATTATAAAATACCATATTATTTTAATCACAGTCAAAAGCGTGATTGATTGATTTTGTCTCATTTTTCCTAAAAACCGTGATAATAAAAATCGTGATATATTTTAGTTGTTATCACACTTAAAAACCGAGATCTACTATAATTTCAACACATTTAAAAGCGTGATCTATTTTAATTGTTATCACACTTAAAAACTGTGATTTATTATAGTTTTTATTACACTTAAAAACCGAGATCTATTATAATTTCAACACATTTAAAAACTGTGATCTATTTTAGTAGTTGTTATCACTCTTAAAAACCGAGATATAATATAATTTCATTCACACCTAAAAAAGTGTGATCATTCTTTTTTTCAAAGCGAAATATACGCACACATATCTTTTGTTGCCACTGGGACTCGAACCGGATACTGCGGATTAAGGAACCACACTAATTACCCTTTGGTGATGCCCACTATATTATCATTTTCAACCACACTAATCTAAGATATGATTATAAAATATCATATTTTTTAATCACGATTAAAAACCGTGATTGATTGATGTTCTTGTCTCAGTTTTCTTAAAAACCGTGATAATAAAAACTATGATCTATTTTAGTTGTTATCACACTTAAAAACCGAGATCTATTATAATTCAACACATTTAAAAACTATGATTTATTTTAGTTGTTATCACACTTAAAAATCGTGATCTATTATAGTTGTTATCACACTTAAAAACCGAGATCGATTATAATTTCAACACATTAAAAAACTGTGATCTATTTTAGTAGTTGTTATCACACTTAAAAGCCGAGATCTATTATTATTTCAATCACACCTAAAAAGTGTGATCATTCTTTTTTTTCACACCTAATAACTGTGATAAAAAATTTAAGTGTGATATATACACATTTTACTTGTCTCGGTTCTTTTAAAAGTGTGATCCTTATCTTTAGATAAGTGTGATCTATATCTCTTTTCTTATTAGTGGAAATAATTTTTCTCACTTTTTCTATAATTGTGACAAAAATATCATGAATTCAGTCACAGTTTATAAATGAGAGTAATTGATATAATTTATCTTGCTTTCTCAATAACCGTGACAAAAATATCATAGCAATTTAGTCACAGATTAAAAGTGTGACAGTTTGGTATAATTTATCTCATTTTTTCAATAACTGTGATAAAAATATCATATCAATTTTGTCACTGTTTTAGATGTGAGATTGATATATATAATTTATCTCGCTTTTTTAGAAACCGTGACAGAAATATCTTATCAATTCAGTCATAGTTTAATAATGAGATTAATTGATATAATTTATCTCGGTTTTTCAATAACTGTGACAGAAAAATCATATCGATTAAGTCACACATTAAAAATGAGATTGATTAATATAACTTATCTCGAGTTTTTCAATAAGCGTGATGAGAAAGTCGTAAGTGTGATATATATATTTTCGTTGTCTCAGTTTTATTGAAACTGTGATTGTTTTCATATCTTAAATGTGACCTATGTCCAATTTTGTAGTAGTACTCACTGATGGACCAATTCAGATCACTCACATGCAAACTGTTGGTGAAGATCAAGTTCGAGTTCCAAAGCCCAAAAAGTGAAGGGACCGATGATGATCGCAAGCGAAACAATCTCAACAATGTTGCTATGGATTTTATCCTCGAACTCTTGACATCAACATGTACTTAAAAGTGAAAGATCGCACAAGCTTGCTAAAGAAATGTGGGACAAACTTCAACTAGTTTGTGAAGGAACCGACTCGATCAAGGAAAACAAAATCTCGGTTGCAAAACAAAAGTTTGAGAATTTCAAGATGAAAAGCGGAGAGACCATTGACCAAATGGAGACAAGATTCAGTGCTATCATGGATGAATTAGACCTACTCAAGATTGAATACACAAAGAAAGTAATCAATACAAGAATCTTGAAGGCATTACCAATGTGCTGGAAGATGAAGGTCACTGCTATGGAAGAATCTAGAAGACTTGACATCGAGGACTCCTTCAAAATCTTCTTAGATTTGAAAGCTTATGAATTCAGTGAAGATTTTACAAGCACAACTGCAATAATCAATGCTCTGGAAGAACCAAAAACCACAGCACTTGCAGCAGCATCAAATGATTCTCAAGAAACATCCACAATCAATCTTCAACAGTTGGATGAAATGGAGGAACAAATGGCTCTTATGATGAGTAGAATCAGAAGGATGAATAATGGTCATCCTGTAACCAAGAAGTTCATCAAGGAGACTCTTGAGAAAAGAAAAGATGATGAGTATCTTTGTTTCAACTGTAATAAGCCTGGACACTACAAAGCTGAATGTCCAGAACTGACCAAGAAGACTCAGCAAAGAAGAATTGGCAGAAGAGCACTCCTTGCTGGAGATGAGTCAGACTATGAAGCTGGTACTGAAAGGCTATCAGATGACACAGCTTTAATGGCACACATGGAAGATCCCAATGAGGTATGTGAATCAAATTCTAAATATGCTCAGCTTAGATTTCCATGAAAAATGCATGTTCTTCAACAGCCGATTCCAATCCAAGAAACTCAGAATTAGAAGAAACTCTTGACGATTTTATGAGTCAGCTTGTCACCAAACAAGCTGGTTATGAATCAATCAAAGCTGAGAAATAATCTCTAATTCTAGAAGTCAAAAGATTGAATGATAAACTGAACACGTTAAAACTAAGCAAAGCGACAAAGAAAGAAAAGAATCGAGATCTCATCGATCGGCGACAAGAATAACCGAATCTTTTGCTCATCTAGTTAAAGAATCTGGATTCAAATCTGGTAAGCCATATGAAGATAGAACTGGCTTAGGATTTGACAACAAACTTCAAAAAGAGGAACAAGTAAGGCAACTGAACCTAATACCAAAACTGGTGTTAAGTTCATAGCTGAACAATGTCCTCAGACTAAGAAGCATGTTGAACCAGTGAAACAAGTTCAATGTGAATCAAGTCAACCTCAGCGTCAATTTTCAAAAAGATCAGCTGTAAACAACAACAAGTTCAACCAAAAAGGTAAATCAGCTGAACATCATGAAAATAGAAAAAAGTAGACCTCTTCTTTGAATCTCTCAAGTGATCAGGCCAAGAACCGGAGAAACTTCAGTCATAGTAAATCCAAGAATATTAATTATTCAAAGATTCATAAAATCAGGGGGAAAGGTAGATTATTTCCAACTGATGATGACTGGAATATCTCTGACTGCAATATTCAAAGCGATGAAAAATCATTTGAGCAGTAAAACTTATTACAAGTTTTTCAGCCCAAAGGTCGACAAAGGACTCGTTCTGAGTCCTCAACATAGACCTCGATTACAAAAGAAATGATGGTTATTATTCAAGTTTCAATAATAGAAAGCATCATGGAAATAAGTTTCAGTTAGAAGATCTGAGAGATCATATAAATAAGACACAGTCCAAGCATAGATACTATGGGATTGTGGCTTACATATATGAAAACAAGTGCAACAATATCCGAAGAATACCTAAAGGATATATTCCCAGAGTTGTACTGAAAACTGACCCCCATGGACCCAAAAATAATTAATTTTTATTGCAGGATGTATGGTACTTTGACAGTGGTTGCTCTAGGCACATGACAAAGAGCAAGGACTGTCTAAGTAACTTTATTGCGAAAGATGGACCAAAAGTTAATTTTGGAAGTAATGGCAAACCTGGATACACCAAAGGGTATGGTACCTTAATCAGAAATGGACTAACAATCAAGAATGAATCTTATATAGAAGGATTACATTACAATATGCTCAAAGCACTGATCAATTCGTGATATGGGATACAAAGTTACTTTTGATAAAGATTTACTGCATTGTAAATCGACAAAACAACATTTCAAGTTGTTTTAGCGGAAGAAGAAAAGAGAATATGTATGTTGTAGATTGGACAACAGCCATTGCAGAAACCTGTTTGCTTGTGCATACCAAATCAAAAATCAGTTGGTTGTGGCACAAGAAACTGAGTCATCTAAACTTTGATGACATCAATAACCTTTGTCAAGAAACAGCTAGTCATTGGACAACCAGAAATCTCAAATAAGAAGGATAGCTTATGTGATGCGTGTCAACAAGGAAAGCAAACAAAAGCATGTTTCAAGACTAAATCTCAGCATTCAACAACCAGAGTTCTGGAACTACTACATATGGACTTATTTGGACCTATTACACCAATTAGTATCAGTGGAAAGAAATATACATTGGTGGTAGTAGAAAATGGTGTTTTACACCAACTCGATGCTACATCAACACCTCAACAGAATGGTGTAGCTGAAAGAAGAAACATAACACTCAAAGAAGCAGGAAGAATGATGATCTGTGAAGCAAAACTACATGAAAGATATTGGGCAGAAGTAGTTAACACAGCTTGCTATACACAGAACAGAGCTCTCATGAATAAAAGGCATGAGAAAACTCCTTATGAAATTTGGAATGGAAGGAAACCAAATGTTTCTTACTTTCATGCTTTTGGAATCAACTATTTCATACACAATAATGGGAAAGATCAACTTCATGTTTTCCAGCCCAAAGCTGATGAAGGAATTTTTCTAGGATATTCAAGTGTCAGCAAAGCTTTTAGAGTACTAAATAAAAGGACACTCAAGCATGAGGAATCTATACATGTAGTGTTTGATGAACCAAACTTTCCTGGTGAAACAACTGAATCTGAGACAGAACCAATTTCTCGCCCTCGATTACAGTGTTGCGTAATCGTTTTTGTTGACATTGGAAGACTACGGATTTTGAATGTTGAGATCAGATCGATCTCGATTTGCAACTACTCAACAACCCACTCTGAACAACATGATTCGACTCGGTTGAAGAAATTCAAGAACCGATTCTTGAAGAACGATCGAACAAAATATTGATCCTTGATGCAAACACCTGCTTATCGATGGATGAGAGATAACCCTGAAGAACAAGTTATTGGTGACACTCAAGCTGGTGTTCAAACAAGACATCAACTAGATGCAATGATTGCATGTTTTCTATCTCAATCTGAACCTAAGGAAATAGAAGAAGCTTTGAAAGATCCAGACTGGATACTAGCTATGCAAGAAGAACTGAATGAATTCGAAAGAATTCAAGTATGGGAATTGGTAGAAAGACCAGTTCATGTGAATATCATTGGAACCAAATGGGTTTTCAGAAACAAACTTGATGACGATGGGAATATCATCAGAAAACAAAGCTAGACTTGTAGCTAAAGGATATTCTCAAGCAGAAGGCAAAGACTTTGATGAAACTTATGCACCCGGTTGCAAGATTGGAAGCAATCAGGCTATTTCGCCTTTGCGACTCACACAAAAGTTCAAAGTATACCGGATGGACGTTAAAAGTGCATTTTTGAATGGAATACTTAAAGAAGAAGTGTATGTTCAAAAACCACCTGGATTCGAGATCAAAGATCAAGCTGATAAAGTGTTCAGACTAAGGAAAGCTCTTTATGGACTTAAACAAGCATCAAGAGCTTGGTATGAAACTCTATCTCATTTTCTAGTGGATAATGGATTTATCAAAGGAACTATCGACAAAACATTATTCAGAATGAAAAACGAAGAGAACACTCTACTTGTTCAGATCTATGTTGATGACATCATTTTTGGATCAGAAAATGAACAATTATGTGAGAAATTTGCAAGTTTAATGAAGAGCAAATTTCAGATGAGTATGATGGGAGAATTGAATTATATTCTTGGATTACAAGTTAAACAATCAGATGATGGAATTTTCATTCACCAAACCAAGTATACAAGAGAACTTATCAAAAAATTTGGTATGGAGAAATTAGCTGGAATTTCTTCACCAATGGGGACCAACATCAGGCTAGATGAAGACAAAAAAAGGCAAAGATGTTGATCAAACACTTTACAGAAGAATGATTGGAAGCTTACTCTATCTTACAGCAAGTAGGCCAGATATAACTTTTACTGTTGGTGTATGTGCAAGATTTCAGTAAAAACTAAAGGAAAGCCATCTCATAGTTGTAAAAAGAACCTTGAAGTATCTGAAAGATACAGATGGAGTTGGAATTTGGTATTCAAGAGAAGGAGAATTCAAGCTGATATCTTACTCAGGCTCAAATGATGCAGGATGCAAAGTGGACAGAAAGAGCACATCAGGCACATGTCAGTTACTAGGAAATAGACTTGTGTCTTGGTTTAGCAAAAAGCAAAACTCTATTTCAACTTCAGCAATTTGCAAAGCGAGTATATAGCAATTTGGAAGTTGTTGTGCTCAAGTTTTATGGATTAGATAGAAATTAAGAGGTTATAGGATAGAAGAAGGAATGATTCCCATAATGTGTGATAACACAAGTGCAATTGCTATAACTGACAATCCAGTTTTGTACTCAAGGACAAAACACATTGATGTGCGTCATCACTTTATAAGAGATCATGCGGAGAAAAATGATATTACAGTTCTTTATGTACTTACTGAAGATTAGTTGGCTGATATCTTTACAAAGCCATTGAACAAAGAAAGATTTGCCAAACTAAGAACTGAATTAGGGATAATTAAAGTTAGTTAAGTCAGTTAAGCCAGAGATTCGTCAAGGGGATTAATATTTGTTATGTTGGGTGCGCTCACTTAACAGATTAGTCATTGACATCAACAATCTCAAACTGATCAACTAAAACTGAAAGATTTAGCTGAACTAAAAAACTGAACCCAAAAACAGTTTTTATTCCAGTCAACTTAAGTCAAAGGTTGATAAGATAAAACCGACAGCGGTTATATCCCATTTAATTAACGCAGTTCTTTTGTTAGAATATATTGCGTGTACACCCCATTACTGTCAGAACAGTACATGTCTTGGTTATACAAACCATCATGGAATTTTAAAATTTGTACTAATCAACCGCTAGTACATCATCCCTATATATCCAACCCTCGTTCACACTCTCCTTAATCGGACGTTTCAAAATTCTTTTAAACTCAATCTTTTTCTTGAAAACAAAAATCAGATTTTTCATAATCCTTTCATCTCAAAATTCAAAAAAAAATTTCACACCCAAAAATGATCACCTCAAAGAAATCACAAGAAGAAAGATTGATCACAGAGTTGTGTATACATTTGAAATTTATGAAACTATGTGCAACAACACTCTGTTAGAGCATCTGGACGCACCCCTCCCTCTTGGTTGGGGTGCTTATCAGGTGTTTTTGTTCCTTTCTACGACTAAATTCATGCGATATAGGAGTGCAAATACTTTTTACATGTATCTTTTTGATGCAGATCATCGGAACCAAGTGTCGGCGACATCCCCTCTCATCCTGATATATACATTTGCATACATACTCGATCTTTGGCAGTGGAAGCACTCATATAACCCTGATTGGGGTGCAATCCAGTCTACAGATATGCCTATACTGATGATTGTACGAACCGGTCATGGCAAATCTGTGCATGTAGGATGCTTCATGATGGGTTCGTGCTGTGAATTGGATTGGAAGACATACTACGAGCCGATTAGAGATGGGCTTTGGAGCGGTCAGAATACGCCTGAGGCTTAGAGCGCAGACGGAGAACCATTTCATTTATTTTATGTACCCACACTATTGTAATCTTCTGTGGAGGACGGTGATTTTTGGGGATGCATAGAGCGAGTACTATTCCCAATGTGATGGATTTTCCTACCCTGGGTTTGACACACATGGGGTTTAAGGAGGCCAGGCTATGCATTCCATCACGTAAACTTGGGGTGGGCCAGGATAGGGCGTTGAACTTTGTAGCTCTTTATTATTATCAATAAAAATAAAGTTGCTTCAAAAAAACACTCTGTTCGCGAGTTATATCTGCGAGAAGATCCAGAAACAACCAGGATTAAAAAACATTATGGAGGTTACTTTCAACGAAAAACGTGGCGTGGAAGGATTTTTGCGATTACGGGAGAATATGCATTTGGTAAGAGACTCCTTAATCACTACTGGTTCATGGAGATCGTATTATTATCAATGAACGAGTCATGAAGTCACTATTTGGTTTCACAAATTCTTCTGTGACATCAATAGATTTGACTTCCCTACCATTGAAAATGGACGCCTTTCTTAAGCAGATTATTTCATCTAAAGAACCAGTAAAAGTTGGTATTCATGTTGATAAACTCAAGCCGAGTTTGGATATCTCAAACAGATGGCTCAAACAAACATGTTATTGGAAAATCCAAAGGAATCAGTACATTATCCGATGACAATGTTTATCTGATTAACATAATTTGGGACGAAATATAATTCAATTGGGCCGGTTATGTCGTCAATCAGATAAAGAAGCAACACTTAGCTGAATTAGAAAGTGTACAAAGAGCTCAAGCTGAAGGACAAGCAACTATTGGTAGATTCCGACTGAAGAAAACTCTCAGTGGAATCATTCAATTTTATTTGAAGAAACTCAAGGCAGGGAAGAAAGCAAGACAAACTGCAGGTACAACTACTAATACAGAGGAAATCGCAGCAGTCACAAGAACAACTTCCCAACCTGAAGTCAGACAGAAAACTGTGTCTCAGCAGGAAGCTGAACACAAAGGAATCAACGGAAAGCTGACTCAGCAAAAGAAATATCTATTGTAAAATGTTTGTACACAGGAACTTCAAGTAAGAAAGCACCAAATGAGGGGGAACAGCAACAACTGACAACTGATGTTACAAAGGAAAATATCACTGCTGATTATACTTCTCAGTTACAAAAACAATCAGATCAGCAATCAGCCTCAGTTTTTGAAGCTGACAGAATTATCAAGCTAATGAAGATGAAACTCAAACCTGAAGATTCTCGTGATGCTATCTTACAATCTGAAGAAAAGTTACTCATGAAGGAATTGGAAATTAGAGACCTATATACTTTGTTTCCTATGTCAGAGTTTCTTGTAAATTGTTTCAATAGATTCACTAAACTAGCTCAACAAAGAGAATCAGCCACATCACCTATTCCCAAAGATATTTCAAAGAAGAAGAATGATGATGAAGATGA
The DNA here is from genome assembly GCA_026214975.1 of Gentiana macrophylla. Lineage (NCBI taxonomy): Eukaryota > Viridiplantae > Streptophyta > Magnoliopsida > Gentianales > Gentianaceae > Gentiana > Gentiana macrophylla. The sequence continues at coordinate 55,438,975 of CM047810.1, read as the reverse complement.
TAATTCAAGGAATGAAGCTGATATGACTACAGTTTTGCAGACATACACTCAACCTCAATCTCTAGCTATGCAAACTGTAACTCAGCAAGAAAGTTTGCCAGTTGGAAATCAGACAACTGACAATCAGCAAGCAGCTGATGGGATCATTAAAGATATCTCTTAGTCTAAAGCTCAAACAGAAGCAACATATGATCCTTCAGATATCCTGACAGAGGTGGAATTGGCCAAAGTTCATGAGAACTTGAAGATTGTGCTCCGCCAAAAGGATGCATACAATGGGCTTCTACCAAATATCTCTGGATATCTAGATTATAGAACTAAAATAGATATCTCAGTTCATGCAAGACTAGAAATGATCCATAAGTCAAGTTCAAGTTCTGCCTCAGAATTTTTTTCACTTAAACAGAAACTTGAAGACTCAACCGCAGTAGATAGGGAAACACATGCTCAGGCTCACTGGCATATGAATCAGCACATCTACGGGTTAAAGAATCAGCTCAAAGAAATACTTGCTTCTTAGCAACGTATCTCAGCCGATCAAAAGGCAACCTATGCTTTGGTAGATCAATTGTATGATGCCAAAAAGGGGGAAGCTGAAGAAGAAAGAAAAGAAGCAACTTGAATACGAATTGGAATGATATAAATCAGATCCAAAGTTCTTAAAGAAAGAGTTAACTGACGAGCAGCTCATTGAGAAACATAGTCAACCTGAAGATCGGAGAGCTACTCTTACAAAGGATCTGTGGTTAAAGTTTGTCAAAGATCATAATCCTATCAAAGCCAAGTACAAGGATAAGACTATTGAAGAATCCTTGAACTACTTCTTATCTGATGAACTCTACAATCAGAAAATGGCGCAATATAAGAAGATCAAGAAGATTGAAGACAAACTGAAGATTAAAGACAAAGCTGAACAAATGAAAGCTGATGTAGCAGAATTTGAAAAATACTACTTGAATGAATCAGCTTTACCAAAGTTAATTTTATGGAGAAAATGGAAAGAAGGATGTCAAGTAGACTATAACAAGACCTTTTCTAAGGAAGACTCAAAACTAGAACATGATTATCGTTTACATGACAAAGAGATGAAGTATATCTCAGTTAAACAAAAAGCACAGAAAGGAGCTTAGTCTTTAGTCAAATTTATTGGAACAAAGTGTAACTATTCCAGTTTTTGCGTATTCTACTGAAATCCAGTTTTCCAGTGTTTTACATTGTTTTGATCTTTAAGCTTTTCTTTTAGGGAGAGTTTTGGCATCATCAAAAAGGGGGAAATTGTTGGAATTTTTTTTTATGTTTTGATGATAATTCATCATATTTACTCAGAATTTTAGCTTAACCTCATTGATGAAGTGATGAAGCTAGCTGTTATAGTGAAAAGCTAAAAGATGTCTAGAATTGAATGTATAGGTTTTTCTAGAGTCTGATATTTGTATAGGTTACATCAGACAAGCACTGTAATAGTTAGTGTGTCGTGAAACTGAAAACTGGAAGTCATTTAGAAAACTGGAAATCGTTAAGATAAACAAACTGACTCAGAATACACCAATATGAAACTGAAGAAGATAAGTTCACTGAGGGACACAAACTCGGTTGGCTTATCTGGAAGATAGAAGAACTGAGGGTCACAGACTCAGTTATAGAAGATTGTAGAACTGAGGGTTCAAACTCAGTTATGAAGATTACAAGTCGAGACTATAAAGTTAGACTTCAGACAAGTTTGTGGTGACCTGAACTGACTTTATGGATCTTGTATGAAGACCTAAGTATCATAAGGACAATATATTCTTAATTGTTTATGGTGTACTCTGATTAAGTCAATTATAATCATATGTAAACTGGAGTACTGATATTTGAAGAAGAGTAAAATCTCAGTCAATGCTCAAGTCATCAAGAAACTGACAAGCGATAAACACTGATATAAAATTGATCAGTAAACTCAGTTTTATATGTCAGCCATCCAACAAACTGATAGTACAGTCGAACGTTTTAAAGGAAGCAATGCTATTGGATGAAATACTAACACATCAGAACGGTCAGAAAATATAGCCGTTACAAAATAAATGTTGATACAATTCGAATTCAAGCAAGATGAATGTTGGACCTTACACTATAAATAGAGGACTTTGCACCAAGAACAAAAAAAAGAAGAATTATTAAGATCAACAAGCATTTTTGTGCACTAGTCTTAGTTATTCGAATTGCTATCATCTCTGCGCTATAACAAGATCATATTAAGAATTTCTTCAAGTGTTCAAGCTACACATAATTTATCCAGATTCAGACACTTTGAAGAACCACAAACAAGAATCAATTTATTGATTCTCTGCCCAACTTTGATTCTACATCAAAGGTTTAGACTGTGAAGCAAACCGGGAAGGTTACGCAAGGGCGATTGTTACAAGCGAAATGGGTAGACTGTGTTTGTGGTGGTAGCTGGTGAAGAGGCATATGTAACCCTTCAAGGACCAGTGTTCAAGCAATTGAAGAGTAGCAATTCTACCTGTTCTACAACTGTTTAGATAGTGAAGCTTGGGATTAGCCAAGGACTATTGTTTAGGACTTTTTGTAACAGCTCACCTCAAGAAGTTCTAGTGGAATTTTCCTCCTACACCACAGGGGAAGAGAGGACTGACAGGATTACACCACCTGGAACCTCTATAATATTTTCCTTATTTACTTTACGCACTTATTTATTTACTTAGCATTTATCTACAACATTCTGAGAATTGATTGTTACACTACTCACAACTCAAAGCCTGACATTCTCCAGAATTCAGTTTAACACACTCAGCTTTCACATAGAATAACAAGATCAAGAAAAAGGCTAGAATTATATCCGCTGCCGGTTGGCTCAGTTTTTGCATAAGTCGGATTGACTTAAACTCAGCTCAGTCAGCTTAACTCCACACAAGTTTTAACTGAACCTTAATTTGTTTTAAATCCAATTTTAGGGACGAGTTTATTCACCCCCTCTCTAAACTTGTGTTAGCCTTTCCAAGGGACCAACATGTAAAATAAACTAACTACTACAATGAAGAACTAATATAAACAATCAAATCATACTAATCACAAGGAAAATAACGATAGATCTACATCTAGAAAGCCGGAAAATCTATTGGTCCTAGAGAAGGGTGAAACTATGGTCAGAGGGGGGGGGGGTGAATGACTATAGTGGAGTTTCAAAAACTTTTCTTTTGTTTAAAAGCTTTTGGGCAGCGGATAAGACCCTTCTTACTATGTTGTTTTCAAATCAGTTTAGACAATCACAGATATAAGTTATGATCTAGGCAATTTAAATAAATGATGTAAAGTAAATTGCAGAAAGTAAATTGACACAAGGCTTATAGTGGTTCAGGGTGGTGTAATCCCTTAATCCACTCTTCTCCTGTGATGATCGGAGGAATTCACTATTGTTTTCACAGATACAATAGTATGATTGTCCTTGGCTTCCCAAGCTTCACAATCTACAAGACTATCACTCCTTGACTGCAACAGCTTCAGTGATTCAGTCTCTTTTGCTGCTCCTTGAGATCAAAATCCTTCAACAGCTATCACAGATTCAACTCCTTCTCAGATTGCCTCGATTCGGATTTGTTTTGATTTGATGTGAATGTGTTTCACACACTTGCTTGATCAATCTCGATCTTTGAATATGACTTTGTAGCTCGATATCCGAGTTGATCACTAGATGTATCCTTGTAAGTTAGAGAGAAGGCTTTTCAAATTGTGAGTTTTCGCTTGATTTTTCTTTTCAGATCGTTGTTATTTTTTGTCTGTCAATGCCTTCTATTTATAGCCTTGAATAACCTTGATTTGAAATTCCGTCCGTTGGCTATATTAATGAGGGAACAATCCTTGATTTTATTCTTGATTCCCCCTTAATTGCATTCTCCTTGATTTCAGTGATCGGATTCTTTCTTCAAACATATAGCAGAAAATCCGTCCTTGATTGATCCTCTATTGATTGTGCATTTAATACATGATCTTCTGAATCTTCAACGTATATTAAATCTGATCTAGTAAGTGTTACTTTGCCATTTTCAGAACGGTCGAGTGATCCTTCTGACTTAGCTGATTTAGATCTTCCTTCACCGTTTTGTCTTTACTCAGCCAAAAGTCAGTTTACTTTGCCGATTCACTATTTTCTTCTTTGCTTCAGTTTAAGGAGAATCTTTGTACTTCACTGATCCTTGATTGGGGTGAGATCAGTGTACACCATATTTGAACATTAAGTTTTATCACTTAAAGTGTAACTTGGACTTATCCAAGGTCATCACAGACTTCCTTGGTTATAAGTCAGACCATTAATGTCTTCATTGCTTCTCTACTGGTGCTTGGCTGGCTTCACTCTGCCGAATATCTATTTTTACTTTGCAGTCCTACCAACTAGTACAATACTTGTCTGACTCAACTTATACAACACGTCAGACTCTAAGTAAAGACTTATACAGAGAATTCTAACTTATTTCAGGCTTGCTATAACAGCTAGTATGGCCATCATCAAAACACAATAGAACGTTCCTAACAATATCATACCCTCGAAGACGAGTACAGATCCTCCTCAGATCTCTCCCTAGGTGTCGAAACCGTCGGATCCGCGACTAGAATAGAGAAAAAGGTATTTTTATTGCATATGAACTTGTAATATTTTTGGTACATTTTGTTTTGCGGGCACGGCCTCTTATTTATAGTGCTATAAACCGACTTAATGACACCTAGATCTACCCCTCGTCCAAGAAAATATGGTTTGGAAGGTTCTGGATTCTCGAGGCGGTGGCGGCACTTCTCACGGCATCCAGGGCATTTTCGTCTTTTTCCATTCTGCCGACTTAAGTGAAGGTTCCAGAACACCCTAGGTTTGTTTCTCCGTCCAGCTCAGCCCATAATCGCTCTCTAACACCTGGTCCAATCTTCATATCCTGAAAATAGTCCAATAATACCCAAAATAATATCGAATTAGGGAAAATAAATGTTAAATGCAAATTACTCAACTCATGAAACCGACTCATGACATTAACCTCAAATGGCTCATATAAATGGTCGAAAACTACTACTTTAAGCTTAGAATGGGTGAAATGTTGATGCCATTAGGTGCATCATTTTGAGCATCATCAACTGCCCCCCACTAGCCTTATGCTCATCCTCGAGCAGAGAATCAAGGCGGAATGTACCTCCAAGAGCAATCCCCATCAACTACCATACATTCAGTCAAGATTTAGACAAAACATGCAGCATGGGACAATCCATAAACTTCCCATTAATCAATACTCACCAATGCATCAATGTGTCGTGTGACGAATCTTTTGTGATAGTGTATCTGTGAAAGGAATGAAGTTATAGCGACCCCTGAACCTCAACTTTCTAGTGTGCACACTCGCTCCTCTCACCTTCCGACTCAGGCAAACAACATGAAACCTTACTTTGACCGGGCGGACTTGGGGACCAAGTTATAATCGTTATCCTCGTTTGTTTCTTTTTTTTTTCGTGCCCTTTTTGTTATGAGCTCGCTTCCCTCGTTGCCTTTATTATTTCTCTTTCTTTTTTTCTTTGTTTGTCATACAATAGCCGTGCGTTTTACGCTCCATCGGCTTCGCTTGGCAGATTTCTCACTCTTATTTTCCTCTCTCACTAGCAAGCCCGTTTAACCTTTTGTGGCATCATAATTTCTACCATCATCCTACATCAACTGGTTAAAGTATATCTGCCGGCATGTATCGATTCCCGGTCAAAGATAACTCTTCATCTTATCCAATTACTTCTCACTCAGATTATGTGCTCAAAAATTGAATGCAAATGGAAAAATACCAACTAATAAGTAACTACTTTCATGCAACATAGCACATGTTCATTCTTCCATAATAACTGAATATGCTATAATTAACTTCAGATCATTCTTGGGCTCCTTTTGTACCAATCCCTTACTCAAGACGTGCAATTGACAAGCTAAATAGTGTTTTTAAATTTCAAAATTATTCCATTTTTTTTATTAACAAGCTAAGACCGCCCTTACCCCCCACTTATTATAGACATTGTCCCCAATGACTATTAATAAAGAAAAAAAAGGTACTTAGCTCTGGAATTGGCTGTCCAAGTGTCTTGATAAATCATTGAACCAAACTGATGTTAATTCATTCTTAGTTGCTCCATCATCTTGTATCGCAAACCACTCCAATAACTTTCAGTAACATGCGTCGCGTAATAAGAAAATAAGGTGTCTGTAATTGTGCATACATGAGGAATGCACAACAACAGTTTAAGCCATTTTATTCGTTATTGACCGTCACAAGACGTGAAAACTTTTATGAGGGTATCACATGAGAACCTTGAAGGAAAAAACCACATATATCTCGAGTCGAAGGACCAAAGATATTTGTGATGAAAAAAAACCTTGCGATTGTCATGCTACTCTATTGACTCAAACAATCTTAAATAAACAAAAGCAATAAATAAGGGTTTAGAAATAGTTCTAAATTTATAGCCGCTAGCTCGACTGTACTAATAGGGCTCCTTTCACTCGTATTTCAGGTCGTCCAACATAAAGACCTCCAACTCAGCATCGTTTTTGTGCTCTAGGTAATGCTTCAGCCTATGGCCATTCACTGTGTAACTCCTCCCAGAGTGTTCATCCTTAACTTCACACGCACCTGAATTGAAGACTTTTGTGACAACATATGGTCCAAACCATCTGGATTTTAACTTCCCATGAAATAGACGAAGACGCGTATTGTATACTAGCACCTTGTCTCCAACAGTGAAAGTACGATTCAGAATTATTTTGTCGTATTGGCGCTTCATTCGTTCCTTGTATATCTTGGCATTCTCATATGCCTACAATCTTAACTCCTCTAGTTTTTTCAACTCTAATAATCTCTTTTCTTTGGTTAAGCCTTCGTCCATGTTTAAGAACAGAGTAGTCCACGGTGCACGATGCTCTAGCTGAACCAGTAAATGACATGACTTTCCAAAAACTATCATATATGGTGACATCCTAATTGTGGTCCTTTAAGCAGTTCCGTATGACCATTGAGCGTCGTCTAATTTCAAAGTCCAATCTTTCCTCGTGGGATTCATAGTTTTCTCTAAAATCCTCTTTATCTCTCTATTCATTATTTCCACTTGTCCACTTGTCTGGGGGTGATATTTTGCTGCAATCTTATGCCGCACCCTATACTTTATCATCATCTTTTCAAACAACCTATTACAGAAATGGCCCCCTCCATCACTAATTATGGATCATGGTACCCCAAACCTCGCCAAAATGTTTTTCTTAAGAAATCTCAGGACAACTCTGGCATCGTTCGTAGGTGAGGCCACCGCCTCCACCCATTTGGAAACATATTCAACTACTACCAGGATGTAACAATTCAATTTTGACGATGTAAATGGCCCAACAAAATCAATTCCCCAAACATCGAATAGCTCTACCTCAAGGATACTATGTAGTGGCATCTCGTTCCGCTTAGAAATGTTACCAGTCATTTGACAGGAATGACAGGCTCTAGTAAACTCGTAAGCATATTTATAAATTGTCGGCCAATTAAACCCACACTGCAGTACCTTGGCTGCTGTTTTGTCTGGCCTATAATGGCCTCCAACTTCCCCTGAATGGCATTGGCTCAGAATACTTGGGATTTCATCACCATGGATGCATCTCCTAAGAATGTAATCAGGGCACATCTTATACAGGTAGGGATCATCCCAGTAATAATGATTTAAGTGCGTAAAGAACTTTTTCTTATCCATACTTGTGAATTCTGGTGGTAGGTATCTTTCCACAAGATAATTTACTATGATCGCGAACCATGTATATACCTTTCCCACTCTTGATGTATTGTGTCTAGGATGAGTTTCGACTGGAGTTACTATTGAGACAACAAAAAGTTGTTCATCTAGAAAAATACTCCTCCATCTCAATAGTTTGTCCTTCTTCCAACAGTGTTAGCCTCGACAGGTGATCAGCCACCTGGTTCTCAGACCCTTTTTATCCTTAATTTCCACATCAAACTCCTGTAGGAGTAGAATCCAATCTTAATAATCTCGGCTTGGAGTCTTGCTTGGTCAGAAGATACTTAAAGGTTGCATGGTCAGTGAAAACCGTGACTACCATGTAAGATCTAAATTTGTCAAATGCAAAGATAACGGCCAAGAGTTCCTTTTCTGTAGTCGCGTAATTCCTTTGGGCACTATTGAGGGTATGACTGGCGTAGTAGATTAATTTAAAGATTTTATCCTCTATTTGGCCCAGTGCTGCTCCAACCGCTGTATCACTTGCATAACACATTAGTTCAAAAGGTTTATTCCAATCTGGTGATACTAGAATTGGGGCAGTTATCAACATTTTCTTTAATGTGTTGAATGCCTCCTTTCATTCTTCTCCAAAGACGTAAGGTACGTCTTTTGCAAGCAATTCAGTCAGTGGTCTAGAAATCTTTGAGAAATCCTTTATGAACCTCCTATAAAATCCTGCGTGGCCAAGAAAAGCTCGCATCATCTTTAAGTTCATTGGAGGTGGTAACTTCTCTATCACTTCAATCATAGCTTTGTCTACTTCCATTCCCTTCTTTGAAATCCTATGACCTAACACAATTCCTTCAGTGACCATGAAATGGCACTTTTCCCAATTAAGTACTAGGTAGCTCTTTTCACATCTTTTCAACACTTTACTCAAATTATCCAAGCGTTCATCATAGCTATCTGCGAAGACAAAAAAATCATCCATAAATATTTCTAGAAAATCCTCCACTATGTCCGCAAATAAAGACATCATGCACCTCTGGAATGTAGTTGGCGCATTATAGAGTCTGCGGTTATAGGCAAATGTTCTATAGGGACATGTGAAAGTTGTGTTCTCATGGTCTTCTGGAGCAGTATGGATCTGGTAGTAACCAGAATATCCATCTAAGAAACAATAAAAAGCATGACCGCTTAATCTTTCTAACATCTAGTCGATAAATGGTAGGGAAAATGATCTTTTCGAGTTGCGTCGTTCAGTTTTCTGAAGTCGTTACAGACTTGATGTCCAGTAATTAGTCTTACAGGGATCAACTCTTCAAACTCATTAGGTTGGACAATGAATCCTCCTTTCTTGGGCACCACATGAATTGGGCTTACCCATTCACTGTCAACAATTGGGAATATGATTCCTATTTCCAGCATCTTTATAATTTCTTCCATAACAACATCTTTCAACTGCTGTGTCAACCTTCTTTGAGGTTGAGCCACTTCTTTCTTCTCAGGATCGACAGAGATTTTATGCATGCACTCCGAGGGACTTATTCCTCGAGTTTCTGCAATGGTCCACCCAAATGCTCATTTATGCTCCCTCAATACTCTTAAAAGTTTCTCCTCCTCTACTGGTGATAAGGCTGCTAAAATAATAAAGGGGAGAGTGTCATCTTGTAAGTATACGTACTTCAGATGAGAGGGCAAAGGTTTAAGCGTTAAATTTCTTGGTGGCTCTTCAAACGATGATTTCAGTATCTTGCCAGTCAACTACAAATCAAAGAATTTGTGCCACGAAGGTGTATGAATGGGTACTTCTATATCCAGAAACGATATATGTTCTATTTCTTGCACATGACCTTCGCTGCACGCAGGCCATAATTTTTCCTCCTCTTCTTCTTCTTTCAACAGCAAAGTTTCTGCAACTTCAAGATCAACTGACAATTGCTATTGTAATTTCAAAACTAGCTCCTCAATGTCATCCAGCATATAGCATGCTTCTCCTTCATCTCGCGTATAACCCATTGTCTTCATCACATTAAAGACCAAACTGTCCTCATTCACTATTAAGATTATCTCTCCTTTATGAACATCTATTAAAATCTTACTAGTTTCTAGGAAAGGTCTTCCTAAGATTAGTGGAACATCGCCATTTACTTCCATGTCTATTACCACAAAATCCACTGGGAACACAAACTTATCAACTTTTACCAGAACGTCCCCAACAATCCCACATGGTTGTTTCATAGACCTATCTGCCAATTGAAGGGTTATTGATGTCTCATTTAATTCCTTCATGCCTAACTTATGAAAAATAGAGAGCGACATCAAGTTGACGCTTGCCCCTAGATCACACAGTGCTTTGTTTAGGCATACTCCTCTAATTGTACATGGTATGAGGAAGCTTCCAGGATCTTTACACTTAGGAGGCAGTTTGCGTTCCAAGACTACCGAGCATTCCTCATTTAGGCTAATAGTCTCAAGGTCTAACAATGTTATTTTGGTAGAGACTGCTTCTTTAAGAAACATTGCATACTCTGGCATTCCTGCCAGAGTCTCTACCAAGGGGATATTAACTTATAGAAGGATAGGGTAAAGTAGCAAGATTAATAGTTACAGTTCATTTAGACTTACTTGCTACCTGCTGCTGTGCTCCTTGTTCGTCTGATGTTTCTGCAGATTGCCGCGGCTGCAGACTGATGTTATGCGGGCTTGGTATCCCAGATGCTTCTGATTCTGCTGCTTGCTTCTCATCACTATTTTATGGTTCTTCTTTGACGACTGGTCCAGGTAATTCCTTTCCACTCCTTGTCATGATAGAATTCACGTCCTTCGGGTTATTTTCAGTGTTGCTAGGCAAACTTCCCTGAGGACGAGTTGACACTTGTTTGGCAATCTGCCCCACTTGGTGTGGAAAATTTTGCACTAAGGCTTCTTGGTTGGTCAGTCTTGAGTCTTTCTTCTGACAATAATTTATGAAGTTTGTACTGAGCTCGCTCATGGATTTGGTTAATTGATTGACCGTGTCGGTCACAGTTGAGCTTATTTTATCTCTGGGTGCTTCCCAACCACCAGACTTATTGAATTAAAGCATGAATCCACCAGTGTGCTTTGGTCTCTCTCCACCAGTTGGATCACTTAGTCGAAAACTAGGGTGGTCATGAGAACCTGGGCGATATCCGCCCCATAAGGATTTCTTTTACCTCCTCAAATAATTCACGTCCCCAGCGTTGGTTGCTTCTACTCCTTGGATCTTCTCTACTTTGGCAATGCGATCTTGCATACCATCCATTTTCTCATTCATTACCATCGGTTGGTATAGGATCTTTTGAGAAGTGTCTTCTCCAAATACGCCTTCAGCTACTTTCACGCTCTCAGTCTGGTGTGTTCCCCATTGGTTGCTAAGTGTGATTTTTTTCCAGTTTTTCTTCAGCTTCTTCTGGGGATAACAGTGCGAAACATCCATTGCTCGATGCATCAACTCTCATTTGTTCACTTGACCTCAATCCATGATAGAAACTATGCATACAGTTGGGTAAAGTAATATCATGGTGGGGGCATTTCCGTTGCACCTCCTTAAATCTTTCCCAAGCTTCTTCAAATGTTTCGGCCGGTTTATGCTTGAAATTCATAATGCCTTGTCTCATTTTCAAGGACTTCCCAGGTGGGCAGTTGTTGGTCCCTTGGAAAGGCTAACACAAGTTTAGAGGGGGGGGGGGTGAATAAACTTGTCACCAAAAACTTTCCCAAATCTGAAAGTACCCCAAGAACTGAGTTTCTCCGAAACTCAAACTGACTCTCAGTTCAGCTTTGTTCATGTCCCTTAACTTGTGTGGAGTTCAGCTAACTCAACTGAGTATAAGACAATACTGACTTATTCTTAGTTTAGTTAACTGGCAGCGGATAGAACTAGCCTTAAGTACAATAGACGTGTCAATAAAGATCTGAACCTCCTATGTATCAATTTGGTGCTGACTCAGTGTCTAATGTTTGCTGAGTGAAGTGATGAAGTGATTATGCAATAATTAATACAATCACAGCACAAATGTAAAAGCATAGAGTAAATCAACACAAGATTTGTTTATGGAAGTTCCGGGTGGTGTAATCCCGTACGTCTACCCTTCTCCTGTGGTGTAGGAGGTATCACTAGAATCTTGAGATAACCGTTACAAAATCCTAGCCCAATGACAGTCCTTCACGACACCCTAGTTTCACTGTCTACACATAATGAAGAAAGGTAGAATTGCTCCTTCATTACTCGCACACCGATCTTTCGGAGGTGGAATGACTCCTTCACCACTCACCATCGACATACACACGATCCAGATCGCACCAATGATTGTGGCAACCAAGTTGCAAACCGTATGAGGAAAGGTGGAGTTGCTCTCCTCAAACTATGCACAACCAACCCTTTTCACAAAGGTTAGGTTTAGAATTAATCAAAATATTAATTCAGTGAGCTGTCTGATTCTTCTAGATATAGCGTTGTAGCTCCAAGATGCCTTCTTCCCCCTTAAAGGGTTACTGGATCTTTCTTTTAAATCTCCAAGGCAATTCTGTTGGCTTCCCCTTTTCTAGATATGAAATCTGATTTTCTGGATCTGGATCTTTAGATATGTGCTTTTCAAAACTTCTCTGATCCCCTTTTTTCAATCCTTTTTCTCTGTGTATTTATAGGGGTGTTGTAACGGTCAACTAGCTCTTGTAGCCGTTACATTTGTCGTTTAGCCAACGTTCATATGTACGACCTTTTGTCGTTTGGTCAGTTCAAATTCAACAAGGCCTTAACTCAGTTTTCTACTCTTCTTCAAAACTGAGTACCTTGTATTCTTGACATCCGACTTTTATTGACTAAGTCGGAGTACACCATTCAGCTTCCTTCTTCTCCTGATAACTGATAATCTTTGTCCTTAAGATTATTGATTTTACATGATCTATAGTTCGATTTGGTGACCACAGATTTGCTCGAATCTCGATTTATAGTCATGGCTTAATCGACTTCTAACCGAGTTTGCCACCTCGCTTCTTGAGTCTTCAACAATCGAGTCTGTGTCCTCGTTCTTGATCTTCTTTGATAGGCCAACTGAGTCAGTGTCCTCAAAGAAGCTTATCTTTTCGAGCTTGCATGACTCGAGTCGCTTTCTCGATTCTTCATATATAAACTCAGTTTTCTTGTTGTGACTCAGCTGTTTGCCTAGTTCCTAACTATTACAATGCTTGTCTGAAATAACCTATACAAGGTTCAGACTCTAGATAGAACTTATACATTTTTCTCTAGACTGTTTCTTGCTTCTTCTTTCATTATACACTATAACAGCTAGTTATGACTTCATCATCATGGGTTATAAGTGATCTTATTATTTACGTGACGAATCATCATCAAAACACAAATATTATTTCCAACAATTTCCCTCTTTTTGATGATGTATCATAACCCTCCCTAAAAGCAGTATTGAAAGAATAATGGAAGAAATCATAACAAAAGAAATTAAGATAACAAACTAAACAACTAAGTTCATTACAAGATTACGCCACAACAAACTGAATTACTAAAATGATTACAAAATTTCTTTTTCCAAATTCATCAGTTTTTCACCAATAAAGATGCTCCTTTTTGTCTCCAGGAGTCTTCTTGCCTTTCCTTCTTCTTTTGATTCACCAACTCTAGGCTTGATCTCCAAGTATTCATTGATAAACTAATTTGCCTCTTCATTGTCCTGGTTCTTAAATTTTATCAAGATCTCTTTGATCTCCTCATTCATTAACTTCTCTTCTTCTTCAGAAATAAGACTAAATTCCTTTCCTTTAGTCTTTTCTCCTCGATTCTTGTCTCTTTATCTTTTGTCGCTTTTAGACTTTCTTTCAATCGCCACAGTTGCAAGTTTCTTCACGATATTCAAGATGACTTTGGTCGAGGCTTCTTTATCTTTCTCAGTTCTTGTTTCTGTGAAGGTCTCTTCTGCAGTTAACTCCTCGATCAGATTATCAATTTCTTCTCCATTTTGTTGAATAGTCAGTAGATCAGCATCTACTTGTTTGTCTTGTTCTTCCACCAACTGTTTGGCATAGATTTCTTCGGTTTTACCGACTTCAGTTTTCTCTTCCGTTTTATCAGCATCAGCATCTTCTTCAGTTTTCTCTTCATCACCTTCAGTTTTCTCTTTCCCCTAGTTTGAAGATATGCAAAAGCTTTCTTCAAATAACTTGCGTAAGGTGATGATGTTGGAGTATTTATTTAAACCTGAGTAATGTGCTTTTCCAATAAAGTCATGTAGATTGTAGAGTTTCTACTGTAGAGTTTGTATCAGGCTTTCAATGATCTCTTTCAATCGTTCCAATTTCTCTTCAGTTTCAGTTTCTTGACACTGAGATTCTTCAGTTGCAGATTTGCTTGCAGATGCCTCATGAACTTGAGATGAGGAGCTTGGTTCTTGATAATGAAAATGAACATCATGACTTGACAGTTCCTTTTCATAATCAGCCTCGCAAAATTCAGCATCTTCCAAGGCTTCTCATTGCTCTTCAGTGTACTCTCCTTGCGTCTCAGTTGGAAGTTCACTTTCTTCAGTTTCTTCACGTTCACTTCCTTCAGTTTCATCATCAATCTGAATTACATCTTTAGTTTCAGTTTTCTTAGCCTGAAATTTGTTCCACATCCTTCTTTTTCTCCTTAAGGTTCTGTCATCCAAACATACAGTCTCACTTGAACTAGAATCTGAAATTTCACTTCTTTCTTCTTCAACGATTTTCCTCTTCTTCTTCTGCGGTGGACACCGATTTGTGTTTCACTGCATTTGTGTGGATTTTGAAATTGAGAAATGATCTAGTATCCTTTGAACTAGATAAGTGTATCCCTTTTTCAATAAAAACTTTTCTCCAGTAGCCTTCCTTTCTTTGGCTTTCTCTTTTTCATCTGAAATTTGTTTGATCAATTGATTGAGAACAAATTTGTTCCAATCCAATCTTTCTTCAAACCAAATGGCATAGATCAGCTTCATCTTTTCTGTCAAAAGTGTGTAGAGATTCCAAGTATGACCAATAACATTTCTGGTCAGAAGAATTGTCAAGAATGCGAATTCTTGTTTCTGTAGATAAATGGAACCCATGAAAATCTTCTCATTTGTGTTGAGTGCAGTGACTTTCCAAAGTTTTCCTTTTTCTTCATTTCCAAATGTGAGAGATGAAGATCCTCCGATTATGTCTAAACCAAAGACTAGGGAAAGAAGATGTTCATTAACAGTAATGCTCTTGTCTTGAACCGTTGTCCTGAAACTCTTTCCATCATCGGTGATTACGGAATTTTTGTAGAAATTTTTGTTGGTTTCTGGGCATAGAGCATCGACCTTTGTATCAATCAGATTCTCGAGTCCTCGAATATTTTTGATTTTGCTTACAATCTGAGTTGACAGAGTGGAGTTTGAAATTTTTTGATAGAAATCGTCTAGACTTGTGGTGATTCCTTCATCAATGTTGTATCGCTCCATGATTTTCTGAATTGAGAATTCTTGGTAGAGTCTTGAATGCTTTGAAATTGATTGAGCAGGATTTCGTCAAGATTGCATTTCTAAGTCTTCCAATCGTTTTCAAATAAGAGTCGTGTCGCAATCAATGAGATTTGTAGGGATATACATCTACTTTTTCTCCTTGATTGACACGTGGCTTTAAGTGATTTGTCATGTCAGCTCAAGCGTCAGATGGTAGCTGGAAATTTTTTTGCTTTTGACCAATTTGTCCTTCATTAGCTTTTGCATTTTCGGCTTTGTGTAGAAGTCAGTTTTTCTGAGGATTTTGCAATAAAAATTGACTTTTCCTGCAAAACAGTTTTAAGTTTTCTTGATTCCCATATCTTCTTGGGTCCGGTTTGGATTAGTTATCAAGTATAACTTTCATTTCTTGGTTGAGAGAATTAAGCCTTATCAACTCTTTTTTCGGATAAACCATTACGCTCAACCTTAGTTGATTTAACAAGGATTCTTTTAGATTTTTCATCTTTAATTTCATTGTGTAATCTACTAGGTCTTCCAAGATATCTTGGTGTCAGAGTTTATACTCTTTGACATCTTGAGACTCAAGGCGAGAAGTGGGAATCATCATTGCTTTTGTCAAATTTACTAGACATTGATCTTTCAGCAAGATTTGACATCTCAGTTTCAAGAAACTCATTCCAATCTTTTGCTTTGCCAAGTTCTTTGTCTTTTAGTCTCAACTCCAATGTGAGTTTTTCGGTTAACTTGACAAGTTCAGAGTTTCTCTGACTGAGTTCAGCGAATGATAACTGAGTTGAAGAATGTACCTTTTCTTGTTGGTTTGATACAGTTTTAAGATTTGAATGTACATTCTTTTGTTGCTCTAATGAATCTTCTATATCAAAAGTAACTTGCAACAACTTATTTTCTTCTTCTTCTGAGAGATCTCTTAGGGATGGAACTCCTCTGGATTTGTCTATATAAACATTGAAGTTCGTATCCACATCATCACTGAGTTAAAGTTCTGGATTTGTCTTCAAATTTGTCGCACTGAACCTCTCAAATACTTGATCCTGAAAATCAGATACATTTTCCAAATAATAAGTCAGGGGGTGAATAAGCCAACTTCTAATTCTGGATGTTACCATTGAAATCATAATAAGTGCTTTTACAACTGATACAGTGAGGGCTTCAACAACTGGTGTGTAAGCTATCCTTCAATCACTTCCAAATGGAAGAACCGCTCTGATACCAAGTGTTGGTCCCTTGGAAAGGCTAACACAAGTTTAGAGGGAGGGGGGTTAATAAACTTGTCACCAAAAACTTTCCTAAAACTGAAAGTACCCCAGGAACTGAGTTTCTCCAAAACTCAAACTGACTCTCAGTTCAACTTTGTTCCTGTCCCTTAACTTGTGTGGAGTGAGCTAACTCAACTGAGTATAAGACAATACTGACTTATTCTTAATTTAGTTAACTGGCAACGGATAGAACTAGCCTTAAGTACAATAGACGTGTCAATAAAGATCTGAACCTCCTATGTATAAGTTTAGTGCTGACTCAGTGTCTAATGTTTGCTGAGTGAAGTGATGAAGTGATTATGCAATAATTAACACAATCACAACACAAATGTAAAAGCATAGAGTAAATCAACACAAGATTTGTTTATGGAAGTTCCGGGTGGTGTAATCCCGTACGTCTCCCCTTCTCCTGTAGTGTAGGAAGTATCACTAGAATCTTGAGATAACCGTTACAAAATCCTAGCCTAATGACAGTCCTTCACGACACCTTAGTTTCATTGTCTACACATAATGAAGAAAGGTAGAATTGCTCCTTTCATTCTGCACACTGATCCTTCAGAGGTGGAATGACTCCTTCACCAGCTCACCACTGACATACACACAGTCCGCAGACTGCACCAACAGTTGTGGCAACCAAGTTGCAACCGTATGAGGAAAGGTGGAGTTGCTCTCCTCAAACTATGCACAGCCAACCCTTTTTCACAAAGGTTAGGTTTAGAATTAATCAAAAGATTAATTCAGTGAGCTGTCTGATTCTTCTAGATATAGTGTTGTAGCTCCAAGATGCCTTTTTCCCCCTTAATGGGTTACTGGATCTTTCTTTTAAATCTCCAAGGCAATTCTGTTGGCTTCCCCTTTTCTAGATATGAAATCTGATTTTCTGGATCTGGATCTTTAGATATGTGCTTTTCAAAACTTCTCCGATCCCCTTTCTTCAATCCTTTTTCTCTGTGTATTTATAGGGGTGATGTAACGGTCAACTAGCTCTTGTAGCTGTTACATTTGTCGTTTAGCCAACGTTCATATGTACGACCTTTTGTCATTTGGTCAGTTCAAATTCAACAAGGCCTTAACTCAGTTTTCTACTCTTCTTCAAAACTGACTACCTTGTATTCTTGACATCTGACTTTTATTGACTAAGTCGGAGTACACCATTCAGCTTCCTTCTTCTCCTGATAACTGATAATCATTGTCCTTAAGATTATTCAGTTATACATGATCTATAGTTCTGTTTCAGGTCACCACAGATTTGCCTGAATCCTGATTTATAGTCACGGATAAATCAGCTTCTAACTGAGTTTTCCACCTCAGTTCTTCAGTCTTCAACAACTGAGTATGTGTCCCTCAGTTCTTCAGTCTTCTTAGATAGGCCAACTGAGTCTGTGTCCTTCAGCGAGCTTATCTTTTTCAGTTCTTGCATGACTGAGTCTTCTTCCTCAGTTCTTCATATATAAACTCAGTTTTCTTGTTGCGACTCAGCTGTTTGCCTAGTTCCTAACTATTACAATGCTTGTTTGAAATAACCTATACAAGGTTCAGACTCTAGATAGAACTTACACATTTTTCTCTAGACTGTTTCTTGCTTCTTCTTTCATTATGCACTATAACAGCTAGTTATGACTTTATCATCATGAATTATAAGTGAACTTATTAATTACGTGATGAATCATCATCAAAACACAAATATAATTTCCAACAGCAGTACTTATTCATGAACTTTTATAGTAAATATGTCCAAGATTGGATGGATCCTGCTGCTAGAGACTGTTGAAATAGTGTCCTAAACCCAATCGGGTTGGACTGGATCCGACCGGGTCGGATCATTTCTACTATTTCTTTATGTTTATACATATATTAAAAGGCTTTTCTGTTGTCATATATTTTTTCTTTTAAAGAACAAATTATGAATTGTTATGTGATAACGTCCTTAGTATTACTGTGATAGAGAAACCATGATAGGCGATTATGGTTGATGAGATCTCTAATCACTTTAATAAGTTTGATACTTAAATGTCTCTAGGCTGATGTACTATTAAACAGGGCGTTGATAGTATGAACAGGCTAGCACGTATTAGATATCTTCTATATTTAAGGACATGGATATATCTCATCTATCGAAGTGTAGAGACACTTGGACTGTACGTGGATGTGTATCAGAGAATGCGTACGTTAGACTGACCCACTTACACTGTTAAGTGTCACACTATGTGGTGGTTGTGTAATTATCCTTAGGACCGGAGTCTACATGGCATCACGGTGTGGATTGTCATGCTTTGACTGTATTGAGGTTTCCCCTAGCCATGGGGCGATCATGCGGTAGTGATTGGGTGTGATACTAAAGCATGCGGAGTATACATGTTTGGTCGTCCGGAAATCGCGTACCTATCAGTAGGGTGAATATCCGAAAGGGCCTTCTTATCTTACTCTCGTGAATCTTTGCAAAGTGGGAGTAAATGAGTTACTTCAAGAGAGCATGATATCCAGATTAAAAGATACGGTCGTTAATGTTTACAACTCGACGTACGACCGTACATATATTATTACAGTGATAAGATTCTATTTACACGGTAACTGTTTCACATGAAAGGTAGTAGTCATTGCATTTGACTCTTCCGATGATTGGGGGTCACGGTGTGTTGCTAGACATCGTTAGGTATGAAGGGCACTTTCGTAATTTGCACTTTGTGCCTACGGCCAACATATTCGGAAGCCTATCGGGTCACACACGTATACACATCTAGCCGGATTAAAATGTGGTTATAGTTGATAACCAAATAAGTAAAGAATTTATCTCGTACTATAAAGGTTAAAGTTGTAAATTAATATGTGGTATTTATTTATTATGAATAAATATAATACAAGATATTAATTGTGTTGATTAATTAAATATATATATATTAGATATATGCGGCCTCGTGATTTTGGCTAATAATGTGGCGCCAATCTCAAAATATATTGGATACATTTGAGTTATGCAATTTAATTAATAAGATTACCATAATATTAATATTAGATATTAATTGATTTTTAAAAATAGATTTATGGTAACAAGATAAATATAGTCAATATAAGATATTGACAATATATTCAAAATATTTAATATAGGATAATAAATAAAATGAGATAAATCAATCAAATATATTTTCCTTATTTTATTGGGAAAATGTTTTCTTTCTCCTCAATCTATTAGGAAGCTAAACCCAATCAGTTGGGAATCACTAGGGGTGCAGGTCACCTTATAAAGAGGGAGGCTTGGCTAGCTCTTTTGTACAACACAATTCCAAGAGCTAATAGTTTTTGTGAAAAATAGAGAGCTTTTTAGAGATAGATTTATTGGAGAGAGAAAGTTGGTCTAGCAGCCTAGTTTTTCTAGTAGCAATCCATGATGGGATTCCAGCGAGGTGTTCGTGTGGATCACCGGTAGAGGCCGAACACTTGGGCGGCTTAGTGCAGAAACTACAACCGTAGACAAAGTGTCGATCCAATTGGATCAACCAAGGTATTCTTTTGTCTACTTCTTTTATGCTTGTTGCTTAAACAAAGTCAATCTTGGGTAAAAGGAAAACAAATTTTTGAATTCCGCTGTGTTCCCGCGTAGATTTCCTAACAGTGGTATCGGAGCGAGCTTCGAGCTTAAGCAATAATCATGTTATTTTGCGTAGGTAATTTTATCGTTTAAATCACGTAATTAAAAGATGAAAGATTTTAGATTCGTAAAACGATACACGAAAAGATAATAAAAAAAAAAGGGAGAACGGGTGGTGCTCGGCCGACTGGCGGCGGCACCACCACCGTCCGACGGCTGGCGGAAGCCTTATGGCTGGATGCTGGCGGCTGGTTGGCGGGTCTCCTTCTTTTGTTTTGTGTATTTTGTGTTTCTATATCGTTCATAGTTGTGATTAATATCTCCTTTGTTAATGGCTCAAATAGTTTGGGTCATTGGGATGCCACGTGGCATTAACATAATAATGGCCTTTCCAAACTTTGTTTGGAATTGGCCTAGGCCCTTTCCAAATATTTGATTTGGGAAAAGGCCTAGGCCTAGGCCACTTTCAAAATTTTGATTTTGGAAAGTGGCCAGGCATATCGACCAAAATATTGGTCTTTCCAAATTTTGTTTGGAATAGGCCTAGGCACTTTTCAAAATATTTGATTTTGGAAAAAGCCTAGGCCTAGGCCCTTTTCAAAATTTTGATTTTAAAAAGGGCCAAGGAAGATGCCTATTGGTTTAGGAAACCAAAAGCATCTCTTTTGATTTGGAATCAAAAGGAAAGAAACAAAGAGATCTATTTTTAATTTTAATTTGTTTTTGGAATAGTTATAATTAATTAAAATTGAAATTGAAATCGGTTTAAAATTAATCGTTAATTTTATTTCGATTAAAATCATTAATTAATTAAATGTTAATTAGTTAATTGATTGGATAAAATTATTTAATAGATTAAACGTTAATTGATTAATTAAGACTCAAGTAGTTAAGTTTTTAATTTTATCTTTTTCATAAGATGTTATTTTATGGATTAGATATAGTAGATATACTATGATTATATGGACCCCGATTGATCATGGACTCGACCGATAGGATAGATGTGAATGATTTAAAAAAAATTATTGGTTTAAAAATTGTCCTAGGCCGTTATGAAGAACGTGACCTAGTTTATTTTCTGCATTTATCCCATTCCCGCTAGCTCTCCCCCCAATATGCGGCGGGTGTATTTATTTTATTAGATAGAAATGGAGCAGAAGGTGGAGACCAAAGAAAGAAGAATAAAGATCCCATTGGAGAATGGCACATTAAAGATCATATTGGCGGTTGCAGCTACCTTAGATTGTGACCCGCGGTTTCGTCAGTTTGTATTCGAAACCGGACCTAGGAAAAGTCCATGATCATACCGGTTACTTTACGCATTCATTTATTTTGTGCTTGTATTTATTTTATATGATACGATAGATGCATGACTAGGCATGATTTAGATAAATGTGTAGGATATATATCTATAGAGATGGATATATTTGATGAGACCATGATTGAAATTAATTAAGCGAATTAATTTACATAAATACTTCCACAACAAAAATCAAGTCGAAATATTGTCTCCCAATATTATAACGATGGTGAAGAGCCCTTGTTCGGATCTAACTGATCGACCACCGCCGGGAGTTGACCTACCTCAGGTATATCGTCGTTATTGAGATATGATCATATGAGATCTCGTAAATATTGGGTTATGACTTGACAAGAGTCTTTCGGTGATTGGCCACCGTCAGGGCCGTCTGACTTTAGAGACAAGGGGTTGACTAACACTTAGTGATGTGTATCGCCAAAGAGTTGACTAGTCAACCACTGAGAATTACATAGTGATGTGATTGGTAAAGTGTTACCTACCTTTCGAAATTATCTTGATTGATCGACCACCGCCGGAAATCAAGTAACTAGATTGGATCTCAGCCACTAATGAATTTTGGAAAATTCTAAAAAGTCAATTGGGAGTAGTTGACTAGAGGGAGCAAAATCATAAACCAAAAGACCATTTTGATTTTGCGTGTATAAACAACAACACTCTTTTATTTTCATTTTAGGTTGTAGTTTTAGCAAACTTGTATATTTATGTTTTTATTCTCGATTAGTAAAACCAAATTATGACTGTTACCTTTTTTAGAAACGTTCTCAAATATCATTAAGAAATTTTAATACTTTTAAAATAAGCAATAACACAAGCAATCCCATTATAGTAGTTAGAGACAAGGAGACTACATATTTGATGCAGTACTCCAAGGCTTTAATTAGTAATGAAAGCGGAAGCTCATGATTAAATCATTTGAAATAAGTTTCAATGAATTAATCATATTTTGGATACGATCCAAGATGATCATTCAGTCATACGATGACAATTAATTCAAATGTTGGATAAGAATGACCACATCTAATTTTGGAAAGGTTGTTTTCAAAATTGTAAGATTTAAGTATCGACTTAATTCTATCATTGCTTAAAGGTTAATTAAATAGTCAATGTTTTGAATACGATTCAAAAGGTTAAATAACTATTTAATAAATTTTAGATTTTCTTTATGATAGGAAATTAAAGACATGGCTCTTGTGATCTTTCTTAAGTCTTATGAAGACTACAATAAGAAAGGTTTTTCAAGTGCTTAAAGGATTAAAAAGGAAAGTTAGGGCAAGTGCTTAAATAGAGGACTTATCGAAGTCTCTATTCTAGGCAAGTATGTTGAGATAAATCTATCTAAACTCACTGAGATACGGAAAGTGAAGCAAACGTTGCGACTTTTTCGGTTTTGTGTTCTAAGTCTAGTAAACTGATAAGGGAACTAAATAAATGTTATTATGTTCCGGTTCTTATGAAGAACACAAGTTCAGTTATTTGTTAGGATTTAGCAGACATATTCAATTGTAAGGAATGAATGTTATTCCGACAAAGTTGAAAGGTCAATGAATCTAACATACTAGATTGATGTCACTATATAGTTGATATAGGTGAAAATTCTCAACTAAATATTTGTATGGCTGTTATCATGGCTGTTCTAGGCACTGTCTCTATGGAAGGGAAGCGTGTGACCAAACGTCATTCTGATGATGCTGAACCATATGATTATGAATCATGTGGGTTATACATATCTTATCCAGAGAGGACTAAAATACCCTTTTTAAGGAAAGGTTATGAAACCTAGAAGATTGAATAGAGCCTAAACATATCGATGTTTGTTGGCTTATGACAATTTATACCATAAACAACTGTTTATCTCTCTCTTGGTCTAATTTTAGAAATAGTTGAATGTACTTATTGAAGTGCGACAATTCGGAAAGCCCGAAAAGTTCTAGCTAGTACGAATATGAGATTGATGAGCTACTTAGGAATTAATCTTCAATTGATTGAAGTAATTAATACCTGAAGGGTGTTTTGGAATGTCTTAGCTAATACGCTGGATATTATTTACTTATCCGCGGAGCAAAATGTTTGTCTTCAAACATGTTGTCTTCTAGATGAAGTGTTTCTTCCAAAAGAAACAGTGGGAGTAGATTTAGATCTCAAAAGTAGTTTGAGAACCACAAGGAGATATTCAACCATAGGAACGTGAGCAGACGCCACATAACGATGAGGTGTAGAACACTGCTCAAAGCACACAAAAGTTCTGTAAGGCTGTGGATAACCTCAAGCCTGAAAAGGTTGTTGGTATGTTCATCTTGAAGAATGAATATCTCATGACTTATGAAAGAATGTTTGAGAGGCAAGATTGAGAGATATGACCAGTAGCCATAATATCTGAATTAGATTCCATCAGTGACAACCAGGTTGTGAACCTAGTCTGTCTTACCTAGAGGGAATGTCCCTAAAAGGCTTACATGGATAGTAATATGATTACCATGAGGCTATAGTGGAATTTGAAAAGTGCGGGGTGTAAACCTTGTAATTATCTTTATGCTGCCAGCTGAGCCCAGTTCTATTTAGACTATGCTTGTTATAAATTCATATCATGGCTATATGTTAGTGTTGAAGACGTTAGGCAGACAACTCGATGTTCATAGACAATAACATGATATGTGAGCCCACGAGATCCATTTATGGACTCAAACAAGTTTCTCTAGACAATTTATTTGTTTGATAATCAAAGGAGTTTGATTTAGTCAAAAGAAGGGAGATGCCCAATGTGCAAGATAGATAGTGGGAGTGTGTTACGATTTTTGAGTAAGGTATTGGATTTCTCTCTCGAGAATTATCACCCCATGTCATAGTCAATTAATGTTTGGTAGTTCAAGGTCTTTACGAAGGCACTTGGATTAGCAGTTCTTATTTTAGAAATAAGAATCTATAGTGATAGATTTAACTGCTGTTAGATTATAGTATACCTATATAGATGTGATGCTAAAAGAGTTTAGCATAGGTCACGATAGGAGATACTGCTAGCCGGTGTTCTCAAGATCTATCTATGTTAGGACGTTAGTCCTAAAGATAAGGTGAAAGATGATGCTTATGGAGGTTTCCTTTGCTACAATGATAAGAACCATCATAAAAGTAATGCCAGATATTCATAGTCCATGAACTGTCATGAGCAAGTATGAAAGTAAGTCTGGTGAATGTCAAGAATATCCTTAAACAAGTTAAAGATGGTTTCCTAGTTTATCGAAACTTGGAATCAGATAAATAAAGTTATACAGACATATATCCTGAGTCTTATGAAGGTGAGTGGGAGCTACAGTCTGGGTTTGTAATCACTTGGATTAAGTGATAGAGTGAGCTGGAAATGTTCTTGGCAATGGGTCACTGTAAATTCTACAACTTAGCCAAAAACACAATAGTGACTTAGAGGCGCAGCGGGAGCAGTACATGGATCTAGAAGGTTCATTCCTGAAACTTGTGCGGTTCTTCCACCTTTTCTATATAGCTGATATAATAAGTGGATTCATTGCTTGAAGTAAGGACCAGGGTCTCGTCAGAGATTCATGTGTGTGTTGAGGCAGTTCTTTTGACTTGATCATTTGAGCATGATATGAAGATAGTCTGAGTCCCCACAGATAGCGATCGTTCACGGCTATGGTCAAGTTGTAGTATTGAATGAGATTCTTGTGTTTCAACTTGGTCTTGTGTGTGTGAGTGATTGGTTTTAGGAAAAGGCTCATTTTAGGTTTTTGAGACAACTAATCCACTTTGTTTACTCACATATAGGAATGTTTTAAGATGTTTAAAATGTTCTTCTATAGAGTTTGAGAAGATCAAAACATCATCAATATACACAATGCAGAATTTTGATAAGTCACTAAATATTTCGTTCATGATTCTCTGAAATTCTGATGGAGCATTTTTTAAACCAAAAAGCATGTTACATATGATAATGTCAGAATTATCACAAACAAGATTATGCAGTGAATATCTGGCTAAATGTCATTAACTTGTTTGGCGGGTTACACATTGGTGCTCAAGAACATCCTGAACTATATAAGGAAAAACGGGGGTGTTTTGTAGGGATTATGGCGGAGCTGAGGAGGTTTCTTACATACCCTCAAGTGTGAGGAATCAAGCCAAAATGACGTTCTTAGGGGCAACATCTCACGTAATTCTTGTGTGTAAGGGGGGCACCGGTATGTATATATGTTATAGTCAGTGCTTACAATTGGCGGGGAGGAGATATGTATCTCGCTTGGCGAGCTTTGTCGGGTGGGCTTATGCAGAGGCCGCCGTGAGCTCTATGTTTGTGACTGCTCGTATGAACTTGCTTAGTTATTTGAGAGGCGAGCTGGAGGGATGAGTAGGTCGGCCCCCAGTATCCTGAGTTGAGTTGTTTGATGGTTTGATCGTCATCTTCCATCTTACTTGACGGTGAGGGCTCGTAAAAGCATGAGGCAGGCTCTATTTCCTCATGGCGTGACTCGGCTTATGGTGGGCGAACTTAACAGGTCCACGGGTTTTATCCTTTGCTAGGTTATGCATGGGCCAGGCTTCGGATCCACGGGATATTATTGGGATTGGCGTATCAATGCCCCATACTCATTGAGCTTTTGAATGTACGAGTGAAAGTGATGGAGTAAAGTTGTAGGTGACTCTGACATGCCGTTTTCCGGGATACGCACTATTGATTGTCCTGTAAAGATGGATCATATCTTGTGGTCGTGGTCCGGGGCTGCGCTATGAAGCGGATGGGCTTTTAAGTACCGTGCTATGAAGCTGACGGGCCTTTTAAGTGCCGTTCTATGAAGCTAACGAGCCTTTAAGTGCTGCGTTATGAAGTTGACGGGCTTGGAATGCCATGCCAAAGTGACCGGACTTGATGCAACTTGAGAGGAGGACGAGCTGATGAATGATGTCGAGCTGATAATGCCTTGCTTGTGGGATGTTTCTTTAGTCCGTATTTCTACCAATAATTTACTGAAGAGATGCCTGACACAACCGTTTGATATTGACACGTCCGGGCTTTCTGATTGGTTGCCATATTTCGAGAATCGTTCCCAAAATGACCGTGAAAACCAAAGACGATCACAATAATTGTTTTTGAATTTGAGACAGTTTAGTTTCCTTGACTGGCCTCCTATATAAGGGAGGGTCGGCAATTAGTTGAGCACTTTTTCTATTTTGAGCATTCATCGAGCAAGTATTCCCGGCAAGCATTTCAAGATTCCGACGAGCAAGTCAATTGTTGGTGGCGCTTTTCGGTCGATTTCTCTAACCAGTCTCCGCTTCTCTTTTCAATTCAAGGTAAAATTCTCAGATTAGTGCTCATATTTGCTGCGTATCATGATTTTCTGTTGTAGAACCCCTCTTTAGGCCTGATTTTTGAGCTTTTTGTGAAGAACCATACGAGCGTTTTGCCGATTAGTGACGGGATGTTCTTGTTCACCCTGATGTGCTCGAGTGTACTTGGCCCTTCTTTTCTTGCATGTGTAATTGTACTAACTGCTCATTGACTGATAGATTTTGTTACTTTCTGTCATTCGTTTGACCTCACTGTTGGAATTAGGGTTAGGGTTCCAGTCTGCCCTGATTTAGAAAGGGTGAGATATCGAGATGGGCGGACACGTTCGTTTTCACCCGGCCTTTAGTTCTGGCGACAAATCCTTCACCTCACCTTCATTTGTAGGCATTGTCTCAAAAAAAATATCATCAGGCCCGGACCGCATGTGGAGTTCATTGAGCAGGGCAAAGCAGTTGAGCAGGCTACGGTCCCGGAAGTGATTCCCTTCGCGGAGGAGGAACTCCGGATAAAAAACTTGGAAATGCGTATGAAGGAACGGTGGCATGAGAGAAGCTTGGATATCCCTGCCGACGAGCACTTGGCAAACTACTTTGACTTAGGTGCTGACTATAGGTTCTCGTACTATGATGGTCCCCACAGTGCTGGTTATCATGATCCCTTGGACCAGATCCTTGTCCATTTTGTTGTTTAAATAACAGGCTCAGGCCTCCGTTTGATCCGTTTTTTTGTCAAATTCCTTGAGGCTGTGGAGGTGATGCCGAGCGATCTGGTGTTGGGTCAGTTCACACTATTTCTACGTATATAGATATGAGCCGATTTCTTGGATATGAGCCGTCTATCCAAGTGTTGTGTTATTTTAATGTGCTGAGCCTGAAGGACGGGCTAATCACCTTGAAGAGCCAAGTTGGTAGAATGAAGCCTTTCCCCCCGTTGTCCAACAAGGTTAAGGAGTGGACCGGTCGGTGTCTTATGGTTGAGTCTTGTGTTGGTTGGTTGTTCGAGAGACGAGCTACTAGGTCGGCCACTGTGCAGATCGGCTTAAACCAAAGAATTTTCTTGGTCGTGATCACCTCTTCAAGAAAGAATGCGAAATGAGGCTTGGTTGGGGAGTTCGACGTCGAGGCGATGATGTTGGCCAAGGCCGAGCTGGTAACAACGCTGGTTGAGGTCGGGCTAGCAGTTATGAACAAGGAATAGGCCGGGGCTCCAGCATAGTTATTGGAGAACAAGTTCATGTGGTTTCCCAGGTAGATGTCGTGATCGCCGTGTGGAGGCAGTTCGATGAGGCAGAGAGGCGAAGGGAGTCCGATCCTATAAATGTGGAGGTCGACCTTAATCTTTGAAAGGGCCAAGAGGTGAGAAGCGATGATGGTGCCGCACCGTAGCCGTGGTTGTTCAAGCTGTGGGCCTGGTGTCCCAAGGAAACATAAATGCTAATCTTCTTTGGTGGCAAGACTAGGGATTTTCAAATGTGGGACGGGAGGACCCGTTTGAGGAGACGGTAGAGTCTACTAGGCCGGGCTCTAGAGTTAACCCGTTTGTGGGCGGTGGAAGAGGGGTGTACCCATCCTAAGGAGAAGGGCTAGTGTGTACGAGGCCCTTTTTCCGTCATCCCAATACTCGCCAAGAGAGCAGAGTGCTGCATCGTTGAATGAAGTCCCTCTCATACAAAATCTGGACTTTACCCACCTGGATGGGCCGACCATAGTGGCTAGAGCTGGTCTGGCCAATCGTGTTTTGATGACTGACAAAGTCAAGAACTTCCTTGATCATCATGTCGGCCTGTATGGGGTTACGTGTTGATTTTAGGTCAGGATATCATTAGTTAAAGATCGAAGTGGCTGACATACCTAAGACGGATTTTAGTACAAGGTATGGTCATTATGAGTTCTTGGTTATGCCTTTTGAACTCACAAATGCTCCATCAGCATTTATGGACTTAATGCAATGTGTTTTCATGCCTTATTTGGATAAATTTGTGATAGTTTTCATAGATGACATCCTTATCTACTCAAGGGATGAGAAAGAGCATGTAAAACACTTAAGAATTGTGTTGAAGACTCTAAAGGAGAAACAATTTATGCCAAGTTTTCAATATGCGAGTTTTGGTTGAATCAAGTCAGTTTCTTGGGTCATGTGATATTTGTGGATGGCATTCAAGTTGATCCGGTGAAGATAGAAGCGGTTGAGAAGTGGCCTAGACCTACAACTGTTTGAGGTAAGGAGTTTTCTAGGGCTGGCCTATTACTATAGTAAGTTTGTACAAGACTTTTCTAAGATAACTATGATGACGCTCAAAATGATACACCTTATAGCATTAACATTTCACCCATTCTAAGCTAAAAGTAGTAGTTTTCGACCATTTATATGAGCCATTTGAGTTGAATGTCATGAGTCGGGGTTCATAAGTCGAGTAATTTGCATTTAACATTTATTTTCCCTAATTCGATATTATTTCATGTATTATTGGACTATTTCGGGATACGAAGATTGGGCCAAGTGTTATAGAGCGATTATAGGATGAGCTGGATGGAGAAATGGACCTAGGGTGTTCCTGAACCTTCAGTTAAGTCGACAGATCAGAAAAAGATGAAAATGCCCTGGATTCCGTGACAAGTGCCGCCGCCGCCTTGAGAATCCAGAACCTTCCAAACCGCATTTTCTTGGACGAGGGGTAGATCTATGTGTCATTAAGTCGGTTTATAGCACTATAAATAAGAGGCCTCACCTTTAGAACAAAATGTACCAAAAATATTACAAATTCATATGCAATAAAAGTTCTCTTTATCATTTTTCTCTATGAGCTCTAGTCACGGATCCGGCAGTTATTCGCCACCAGAGAGAGAGATCGAGGAGGATCTTCACTAGTCTTTGAGGGTATGATTTTACGGCTTTCTAGATGTAGATCTGTCGTTATTTTTCTTGTGATTAGTACAATTTGATTGTTTGTATTAGTTGTTCTATGTAGTAGTTAGTTTATTTTACCCTATGAATGTTTAGATCTGAATCGCTAGTGAAGAAATCATGAATGAAAGGTTGTGTTCTTCGGAGCCAACGATGGTCTTTATCGCGGCTGTGAATACCTAGTAAACCCTAATTCATGATAATCGGCGCCAGCTACGTCTGATCGGCAGATTTAATTTACATGTTGTTAGCCTGATCAACTATATGCATGTTTTCATAAATTAGCATGAAGGACTTGCAAGGTGAAGAGTTAGTTCGGACGATGTCTTGATCGATCCTTAGGAATGTGCTAGTCAATCCACGATAGCTGCTTAGGGAGGTCCTCGGTCTTAAACCGGCTAGTCCTAGTTCTTATTTCTTGTGAATTAATACAACCAACGAAGGAGGTTAATTGCACATCGGCATCTACTATCCTTTCAATGAAAGTAGCATAACATTAGGGATAAGCACCCGTAGCGGTTAAAGATCTAAAATTTACCAACGGGGATGATTGATGCATGAATTGGGGGGAATAACTAATCACTCATAGTCAGAACTAATTCTTATAAAACTCATAAGGGTACACTTGTGTTTGATCTTGTGTGTTTATTGGCACCAACACTTTTACTTTCGAGGTTCTATAGTTGGTCGTAGACCGTAATTGTGACAATTGAATTTGATCTAGATTAATCTGTGTTTTTACGAGTCTCTGTGGGATTCAACCTTGACTCGCCAGTACTCCGCTACGATAGACCTAGTGCTATTTCTAGTAAGTGCTTTGCAAGTGGATCAAGATTGTTGGCGCCGTTTCTAGGGACTAGTGTCAAAAATACTTGTCAATTTAGATTGAGAGTCTGTATATATTTTGTTTTCATGTCTGTTTTAGAGTCTGTTAATTATTTGAGTCGTATAGTGTCTGTTTAGATTGGTTCTGTGAATTTTGGTCAGGAAGCCGCGAGAGTCACTCCCATAGCCGCGCCAACTGGAGATTAACATAAATTTTTTTTGTTCCATAAGAGTCTGTATTATTGTTTTCGAGTCTGCCAGGGTGAGTGTAACAACCTCCAGGCAAGTTACTAACGGTTTATTTTTGTTGAGTCTTGAGTTCGCAAAGATATACCGGATTTAGAAGATCCTGGTGAGACAATGGCAGCTAGAAACAGAGCAGTCATACAAGCAGATAGAAGCACTTTACAGAGTTATGCGATGCCAACGATTGAGCAGTTCGTGCCCGCAATTGTTCAACCAGAGAATGCGGCCGAAGTTTTAAATCCAAAGCCCAATGTCATACAGATGGTGACAAATTACACTACATTCCCTTGTGTACCATACGAAGACCCAAGTGTACATGTCACCAACTTCTTGGAAATTGTTAGCACAATCAAACCATCAGATGTGCCCGAAGATAACATCAAGCTTAAATTGTTTCCATTCACGCTGAAAGATAATGCAAAAATATGGTTGTTGTCTCTGTTAGGAAATCTACTCGGGAACGCAGTTGAATTCAAAATTTTGATTTCCTTTTACCCAAGATCGACTTAGTTTAAGCAACAAGCATAAAAGAAGTAGACAAAAGAATAACTTGGTTGATCCAATTGGATCGATGCTTTGTCTACGGTTGTTGTTTCTGCACGAAGCCGCCCAAGTGTTCGGCCTCTACCAGTGATCCACACGAACACCTCGCTGAAATCCCATCATGGATTGCTACCAGAAAAACTCGACTGCTAGACCGACTTTTTCTCTCTCATAAATCTCTCTCTAGAAAGTTCTCTATTTTTCATAAGAACTATTAGCTCTTGGAATTGTGTTGTACAAAAGAGCTAGCTAAGCCTCCCTATTTATAAGTTGACCTGCGTCCCTAGTGATTCCCAACTGATTGGGATTAGCTTCCTAGTAGATTGAGGAGAAAAAAAACATTTTCCCAATAAAATAAGGAAAATATATTTGATTGATTTATCTCATTTAATTTAATATCCTATATTAAATATTTCGAATATATTGTCAATATCTTATATTGACTATATTTATCTTGTTACCATAAATCTATTTTTCAAAATCAATTAATATTATGGTAATCTTATTAATTAAATTGCACAACTCAAATGTATCCAATACATTAAGAAATTGGCGCCACATTATTAGCCAAAATCACGTGGCCACATATATCTAATATATATATTTAATTAATCAACATAATTAATATATTGTATTATATTTATTCATAATAAATAAATACCATCATATTAATTTACCACTATAACCTTTATAGTACGAGATAAATTCTTTCCTTATTTGGTTATCAACTATAACCACATTTTAATCCGGCTAGATATTCATATGTGTGTGACCCGATAGGCTTCCGAATATGTTGGCCGTAGGCACAAAGTGCAAATTACGAAAATGCCCTTCATACCCAATGATCACGGGATAGCATCTAGCAACACACCGTGACCCCCAATCATCGGAAGAGTCAAATTCAATGACTACTACCTTTCATGTGAAATAGTTACCGTGTAAATAGAATCCTTTCGCTGTAATAATATCCATACGGTCGTATGTTGAGTGTCAAACATTAACGACCGTATCTTATAATCTGGATATCATGCTCTCTTGAAGTAACTCATTTACTCCCATTTTGCAAAGATTCACGAGAGTAAGACATTCCTTATAAGAAGACCCTTTTGGATATTCACCCTACTGATAGGGTACGCGATTTCCGTACGACCAAACATGTATACTCCGCATGCTTCAGTATCACACCCAATCACTACCGCATGATCGCCCATGGCTAGGGGAAACCTCAATAGTGTTAAAGCATGACAATCCACACCGTGATGCCATGTAGACTCCGGTCCTAAGGATAATTACACAACCGCCACATAATGTGACATTTAACAGTGTAAGTGGGTCTGTCTAACGTACGCATTCTCTAATACACATCCACGTACAGTCCAAGTGTCTCTACACTTCGATAGACGAGATTTATCCCTATCCTTAAAGACAGAAGACATCTAATATGTGCTAGCCTCGCTTCATACTATCAATGCCCCTGTTTAATAGTACATCGCCTAGAGACATTTAAGTATCAAACTTATTAAAGTGATTAGAGATCTCATCAACCATAATCGCCTATCATGGTTTCTCTATCACAGTTTAATACTAAGGATGTTATCATATAAAAATTCATAATTGGTTCTTTAAAAGAACAAATATATGACAACAAAAAAGCCATTTAATATATGTATAAACATAAAGAAATAGTAGAAATGATCCGACCCGGTCGGATCCGGTCCAACCCGATTGGGTTTAGGACACTATTTCAACAATCTCTCACTTGGCCAAACAAATATAAGATTTTTGGGACATTATATATCATAGGGAACTATAATACCAATTGAAAGATCTTTAGAATTTGCTAACAAGTTTCCAGACAAAATTCTTGACAAAACCCAATTACAACGGTTCTTGGGAAGTCTAAATTATGTTATTGATTTTTTTCCAGATATAAATAGAATGGCTAAGCCTCTCCACGACAGGCTTAAGAAAAGTCCAATCCCTTGGACTAATGAACATACAATTCTAATACAAGAAATTAAAAAATAAGTTCTCGAAATACCCTGCTTGCATATTGCCGATCCTTCTTTACCGAAGATTGTTGAAACTGATGCTTCTGATCTGGGATACGGTGGTATCTTGAAACAAAAACAGGTAGAAAAAGAATATGTGGTACAATTCACTTCTTCTCATTGGAATGATGCACAAAAATCTTACTCCACTATAAAAAAAGAAATTTTAAGTATTATGATGTGTATCAGATTGAAGGTCTTTTCTTGAATAAGTTTATTAGTGTAACCTTCTTGGATCGAACAATCAGTGAGAAGATTGAGATTTCTAGTCTTCGATTTTTCAAGAAAAGAAAACTTTTTTTTTTGTGCCTTGTTTTAGATGAAATCTAGTTGGTATCCACAGTATAGGGAGTACTTAGATTTATGAAAGGAGTTCCAAGGATAACAGTATGATAGATATCTTTGGTAAGGACAAAAGTTGTTTCTAAATAAATTCCATTGTTAACGACTGAAGCTTTAGTTTTGGAGTCTATGCTTAATTTCGAACTATTTGCAGCCGAAAGAGTTGCATTTGTTACTTCCTTGAATATTCTAGGAACTATCTCTGGTTTGATACAATTTAGATCAGCTCTTGCATCAAACAATGCAATAGTCTCAATGATGAAGTTATTAGAAAACTGGAGAGTTATCTGGATCAAATATTTCTTTGATGTAACTTCTTGGAGAGGAAATAGGTAGTTTTCTACTATTTTGCCTACGAATCTTGTGTCATATTTCTATTGTTCTCTTAGTTTTTTCAAATCCTTCTTTGAGTCCTTCAATTGTTTTTGTAAGTTTGACATGGTTTTGGTTTGTCCTAGTTTAATTATTTTAGAATAATCCTGCCTAGGAGAACTACATGTGTCCATATTTTCCGGACAGTCCTGATGGGATTTAGAGCCAACACACATTTGATTGGTTTTGGAAATGACAAAGTCAAAATGGGACCTCTTATGGTTACCTCTACTTTTGATAGTGTAATAGAGTGAATACCAATATTATGGGTTAATCTCCAACTTATGTTTTTCAATTGTTCCTTTTATAGGGAATAATAATTTTTCAAAAACCCTTTCTTTCCAAAATAGTTTATTATTGAATAGTTCTCTTAAAAGGAAAGTGGTTTGGGAATCATAATCATTTATATAGTATATAAACGAATTATAACTTGGAGTTAATCTAAAGGTTTTCATGTTTGCCTTGTTGTTAATGATCAAATTTATCTTTTAAAACCATGTATGGATCTGTGGATATAATATGATTTTGGATGATACCAAAATTGTTCACAACATATTCTAGACTATTATCATACACGTTTTGAGACATGGATATTGTTGGTCCCTTGGAAAGGCTAACACAAGTTTAGAGGGGGGTGAATAAACTTGTCACCAAACTGTCTCCCAAAAACTGGATCTTAAACCAGATTTAATTCAACTTAAACTTGTGCGCAGTTAAGCTAACTTTTATGGAGTTAAGCTAATTATAGAGGTTCCAGGTGGTGTAATCATGTCATTCCTCTCTTCCCTTGTGATGCGGAGGTCAAATCCACTATGTTTTTGAGGTTTACAGTTACAAGACACAGTAAATTCTAGACACTTGATTGTCCTTCCCTAGCTTCACAATCTTCCAGCTCAGTCTTCAACAGGTAGGATTGTTGTTTGAACTAAGCTTGCTACACTGGTCCTTGAAGGGTTGAATTGCCTCTTCACCAGCTCATCACAAACACAGTCTTCCTGACTGCAGCTCAACTGTCCTTCACACCTTCTTGGTGTTTCATAGTCTAAGACTTTTGATAAAATCAAAAAGTTGAGACTTGAATCAATAACTATGATTCAATTTGTGATTTGAGCTTTCTTCTTCTAGATATACAAGTTATGCACAGCTCTGTTTTTCTTCAAATGATTGATCTTGATCTTTCTTTGAATGCTTATGAACACTTGAAGAAATTTCTTGATCTTGCAAAGTGCATAGCAAGAATTCTTCTGATTTGCTTTCCCTCTTAGTATGAACTTTCTTGACTAGATTAATTCTTAGAATTCCGCATCTCTTCTTGTAGTAGAAGTGATCTATTTATAGGGGTTTCTCTAACGGTTAGATCATTTGAATTTGAATCCTTATAGCTGTTAGTAGTCCTGCTTTTCTTTTTGTGTGTCAGTGTCCTTCCTGACATTTCTGTGTGTCCAATAAGATTTCTCATCTTATAACGGTCTGATTTGACTTCAGTTTTTCTTATCTTCAGTTAAAAACTGATTCAAACATGATGTAGTCTATTTCCAGTTTTTAAGAGCATTAACTGAGTTTTTACTCTCCTTCAAAATCTCAATACTCTATTCTTCATCTGATTTTAATTGACTAAATCAGAGTACACCATTATCAAACAATCATCTAAGATATCATTGTCCTTGTGATTCTTAGGCCTTTATACAAGATCCATAAAGTCAGTTCAGGTCATCACAAACTTGCCTGAAGTCTAACTTTACAGTCTCGGCTTAGTTTTCATAAACTGAGTTTGAACCCCCAGTTCTTCAGTCTTCAATAACTGATTTTGATCCCTCAGTTCTTCTATCTTCAAGATAAGTCAATTGAGTCTGTGTCCCTCAGCGAACTTACCTTCTTCAGTTTCTGTTGGTGTGCTCTTATGTCAGTTTTCCAGTATCACTTTAGGATCTCAGTTTCCTTTAGTTAATTACTTAATTTCTCAGTTCTCAACCTAGAACTATTACATTTATTGTCTGATTAACTTATAAAATTATCAGACTCTATTAAATCCTATACATTGATTTCTAGACATCTTTTTAGTTTGCACTATAACAGCTAGTTATGACACTTCATCAATTGGGTCTAAAAACAATAACTGAATAAGTGATGAATCATCATCAAAACTTAAATTTTATTTCCAACAATTTCCCCCTTTTTGATGATGTCAATACCCTCCTTCAAAGCAATGCAAAAAGAAAGACAAAATAAACAAAAACAAGATGAACTGAGAAACTTAGAATTTTATTGAAGAGACTGAGTTACAATACAGCGTATTAAAATATAGTACATGAAAAGAAATTAAGTGTCAGCTTCTTTTCCTTTCACTTGACAGCTTCACTGAGTTTATTATTATAATCTTCAGCATACTTCTTCGTGGCTTCATTTGTTGCGGTGCTTTCAATTCCATGAATATTTGCATAAATGTTCCATGATTTGGACATATTGTGTGTACTAAAAAAACTTGTTCTTGAAAAGTACAGCAAACACAAACACAATTTGTCTCAGTTTTTCGCTCGTGCCAGTTTTTAGTAGTTCCATCACAAACTCAGGTTCCTCTTTATCAACCTTTTCTGAGACTTTCTCTAGAGTGCCATTCCTCTCCCATTTGCCCAATTTGTGCCAGAAATGCATGATAACCTTTTGCATATTCAGAAAAGTTGACAAGGATTGTTCTCTTGATTCTCATTCTTTCAAGGGTATGTCCTTGAAAAAGTTGTAAAGACGAGAATCTAGACCAAGTCTTTTCTCAGTTGGTTCAGCAAATTTTGCAATTAGCTCCATTTCCTCATCTGTCATATCTCCTCTGGCTTTCCTCATTTCGACCAGTTTAGCATCAATGCTTTCCAGAACTTTTGGCATATCTTGCGCATTGACTTTTAACATATCCAAACTTCCCCCTTATTGACATCATTTTTATCGATCAAGCTCTTGATATAGGAGTTTAGATGTTGCTGATTTGATGCCAATATGGTCTGTGCAACGACTAAATCCTTCATTCCATTCTCCATTAAAGCCATTATATCAACCAAGTTATTGAGAATGCCTTCCCATCTTTCTGTAGTTTCAGCTTTCCTTGAATCATTCTCAATGGTTGTTTTGCGAATTTCAATCAATGTGTTCTGACAGTCGCTTCTGACATTATCCAATCTCTTCTCCATGTTAGTCCTCTCAGTCTTGCTTTCTTCCAAGGACTTTAACACTTTCTCAAATAAGCTTATATCATCTTTCTGAATACGTATAAGCTCATTGTGATAAAACTTG
This sequence comes from Gentiana macrophylla, assembly GCA_026214975.1. NCBI lineage: Eukaryota > Viridiplantae > Streptophyta > Magnoliopsida > Gentianales > Gentianaceae > Gentiana > Gentiana macrophylla. The sequence goes on along the minus strand of CM047810.1, from coordinate 55,401,718 downwards.
ATAATATCAACCTATGTAGGAATGTCTTTTTTAGTTTCAGCTTTTTGCACTTCAGTTTTATCTGCTCCAGCTTCAGCAAATTTTGTTTCTTTAAGAGGAGTAGAAACAATCTCCTTGAGTTTCTCTTTGTATTCCCTAGACTTTCTTCTCTCCTCAGATTGTCTTCTTATTTCTTCCAGACTTGACTGATCAATTTCTCTAACTGGTGATATTTCAACATTGAAATCATCATCAGATTCTTCATAAGCTTTAACAGCTTCAGCTTTTGCTATCTCACGTATAGTTTGGTCAGTTGGGCACTGATTGCCAGTTGGGGACTGACAACCTTCCTTTTCTTCATTTCCAGATTCAGACTGAGTTTCAGAGTCTGAATCTCCACTACTTTATTCAGAAGTATCTTCAACATCATCAGTGTTCTTATCATCTTTAGCTTTCTTTTCTTGAATAGAAGCGAGAATTCCTCTTTGCAAATTAGGATCTCCCTGTGATTCATCATCATCGTCATCATTGTCATCTTTCTTAGAACTTCCTCCTGCTGCAGTTTTATTCCAATGACTGTCTCTGATCAACGCATATCCATTGCTCAAAAATTCATCAGTGTTGATCAGTTCGGACAAATGAGTGATGTTATAAAGATCAAACACCTATTTCTCTTTGATTTCCATTTCTGGTAACTGACTTCTTTGATTTGATATGGAGCTGAATTTCCAATTTTGATAATCGTGCAGTCTCTTGCAGTCAGCTACTATCAATTCTCCAATGTTAACAGATGATTCAAGTGGAGTTGTGATAACTTAACTTTCTCTTGGAATCTCCAGATTGGATTCCACAGGAGCCTCAATTCTTTCCATTTCATCAGTTTTATTTAGATCAGTTTTGCTGGAATCCCCTTCAGCAACAACTGGGATTAAACTTGTTTCTTCAATCAAAGGAGCTGAGATGGTAGGCTCAGTTTCCAAAATCTCTTCAGTAGCAACAAGTTCTTTTACATGTTCAGTAACTTGTTCTTTTGTTGACTCAAGTTCCACTTCAGCAACTGGTTCTTCTTCAGGTGTTGGTTCAATAACCTGATCTTTTGATGGTTCCACATCTTCTTCAGCAACAGATTCTTCCACTTTCTTTTCTTCCGGAACTATTTCTTCTTCACTGACAAGCTTATCCAGAGTGATGACTTGTACTGGTCTTGATTCATTTTCAGTAAGATCTTTTTCCTCATGTTGAGACGCTTCAACGTTCTTGAATTACTCCTTATACTCAATTCTAGATGCTGATTTTTGTGGTGTGGATGTAGACTTGGAGAGTAGCCTGAGCATGGTCATTGTCTCTAAATCAATCAGCCTTTCCTCACTGTTAGTTTCTTCATCATCAAATTCTTCTCTCAGGGTCTATTCTCCCTAAGTGGCAGCTTCCTTTTGAGTGTCAGTTTCTGGCAGTGAAGGAACAACTTCTTCTCTAACTGTGGTTTCTTTCTCAGTGATGACTATCTCAGTTGGAACTGGTTTGGTAGGGGTTTCTTCGGTTCTCAGTTTCTTTCTTTGAGCTTTCAAAGAATCAAGTAGCAGATTTTATTGGAGAAGGCTCCAAAACAATCTTTGCAGTATCAGTAATCTTTGCTTGAATTGAAGCTTCCAGCTTCCTATTCCTCTCTATCAGTTCATCAACTTGTTCAAGAGCCCCAGTGCCTGTTAAAGGTTTCCTTTATCTTCTGATCTTCTTCTTTGGTTCGATTTCAAAACCCTCCGCTTTCCTCATTCTAGATTTTTCCTCTTTGATTGAAATTTTCCCGTCTACAATTGCAGTTTCCTTCTTCTTTGCAATTTTAAAATGGTCAAGAATTCTTTGAACTATGGCAAGAGTCTTTTTGTGATAAGATCTGCCTTTCTTCACATCAGTCTTCTTCTTGGGTACATCAAAAGATTGTGCCATTTGTTGATCCAGAATGTACCTTTGCCAGTTGAAATCTTCTTTGAACCATATGACATACAGTAGATCCAGTTTGGGGCCAGACAAATTGCTAAAGTTTACTGCATTCCCAATCACGCAATTTGCCAACATCTTGGTAAGAAAGTTGAATTCAGGTTTGAGTAGACTTGTGCTTCTAGTCTACAAGACATGTGAATCTGAATTTAGTGCAATAACTTTCCATAATTTCTATTTCTACTCTTTGCTTAATTTGACAGCTACTGAACCTCCAGATTTGTTGAAGCCAAAGTATCTGCTATTAGATCCTCAGTGACTTGAATTTCCTTTCCATTGACAGTATTTGTGAGGGTGTGAACATCTTCTCCTTCTATGGACGTCATTCCAAATTCATAGAAATCTTCAATGCTATCTAGACAAACGCTTTGCAGATTAATATTGAACACTTGTTCCAAACCCTTGATTTTTCGAATTTTTGTTGCGATTTCGTTGGAGAGGGTCTGATCAGTGTATTTAGCAATGAATTGATCAAGTGAGATGATCATTCCAGGTTCAATTCGGGTGAAGGCCATTATTTCTGAAGATTGAGTTGGATATGAGATGTTTGAGTTTTAGAAAGAATTTCAAAGGATGATTTATATAAAAACTGAGTGTAAAGAATTAATGGGAAAAATAAGAAGGTATTTATAAGTGGTAGATAAAGTGGTTGAAAGATCTGAGTGGGATTCAAAACTTCTTATCAAAGATCGTTGAGATTGTGAAAAAGTTGATGAGTGGAAAAGATGGACGGTTGAGATTAAGGTAGGTCACATCTGAAGCTTGTATCAGTAATACGGTAGGTGCAGTGTCCAACTGTAAATATCCAGTTTTGTCCTTATCCATAATGTAGTAAATTCAAAAACTCATTTATGAGTACAACTCAGTTTTAAGAATTGCAACTTCTCAGTTTTCAACTTTTGATATTTTCTGCCAAAGCAGAATGAGAGATCTTTGGTACCCATACATTTGGGTCCTTTTTGATTCGATTTTGTATTCTTGTATGTCTTATTAATTTTATGCTTATACCTCTCGGTATTTCAATTTGAGTTTGGTCGATTTTTCACGTAACTTTGTTGTTTTGATCTAACAATCTTTTGTTTATTCATTTGTGAAATCGATATCATCTTTTAGTGATTATAGGTGCATTCCAGTCTTCATCAGTAGGAAAGAGTCTTTCTTTCCCCTTGAATCTATTATTCCATGAATGATTTTCATTCTTTGGTGAATATGACTTGAATGTTCTTTTGACTAATCTCGATCGATTCGCTTTTTCAACTTTTCGATACTTTCTATAAAATCTTTCGTTTCTTTGTTTGCCCTTGATCGGTTTTATAAATGTGTCGATTTTAGGTCGACATCTTGGTGAGTAATTGTCGGTTCTAATAATTTTGTCAGTTTTCTGAGTTCTTGACTTTTGTGCAGCTACAAACATAGGTGCAACTGTACTAGGTCTGAACTTAGAATTTTGCGGACTGTCAAACCCTAAACCAATTTTGTCTCCCAATGGTTTTCCAGGTTTGAACTGAATGTTGGGAATTGGATCAACTGATGATTTTATGATGTTTATTACCTCTGTTAGTTCATCAGTTGAGCAAGTCTCCTTAGTTCCATTATTAGCATTGATAATATTGATCTTAGCAGTCAATCTTAGAACTTCAGTTTTCAATAGATCTTTTTCCTTTTTGACGTTCTCATAATTCTTTTGAATTACCTCTAATTCATTTATGAGTATGTCCAAGGCTTCATTGAAAGATTCATTTCTATGATTGTTCATGGTAGTGTGAGTGTTGAAAGTGGAAGTACTTGCCTCATGATGTTTGACTGATAAGTTTTCAGTTTCATCTACTTCGTATTCCACTATCTGCTTGCCTTTACTTGTTTTGAAGAGTTGTTCATCAGATTGGTTCCAAAAAGTATTATTTCTTCATTATTTTCACTATGGTCATTTCCTCCAAACCTTATAGGTAGAGTCACATCATTTTCTTCAGAATTTGTGAGGGATGGATCTTCAATGAATGTTTCAATCAGCTTTTCATGAGTACCAGCCACCAGAGCCTGCAATTTACTTTTGTATTCATCAAATCTTAAAAATGAACAGTTTATCAAATTTCTAAAGTGTTGTTGTGTATCCATGATGCAGTTTTGAAAACCTTAAGAAAACAATTTGATTTGGTCACGAAAATAACTGATGCTTAGTTTCGTCAAACAAACTGATACAGAGATTCAGCAATGGATCTCTTCAGAACAGAAGTACTGCTCCGATACCAAATGTTGGTATCGGATAAAACTGAAGGCTAGTTACAACTGATAACGCTCAATCGGAGATCTCTTCAGAGTAGAAGATTTGCTCCGATACCAATTGTTGGTCCCTTGGAAAGGCTAACACAAGTTTAGAGGGGGTGAAAAAACTTGTCACCAAAATGTCTCCCAAAAACTAGATCTTAAACCAGATTTAGTTCAACTTAAACTTGTGTGGAGTTAAGCTAACTTGACTGGGTATAAGTCAAAACTGACTTATCCTTAGCTGAGTTAACCGGCAGCGGATTAAATTAAGCCTAGTAAAATATTAATTATCAGTTAATATGCTGACTCAGTTTCTGGTGTTTGCTGAGTATGTGAACAAGATGAATATAACTATAATGCAGTAAATAAATGCGTAATGTAAGTAAACAAGAATTATAGAGGTTCCAGGTGGTGTAATCCTGTCAGTCCTCTCTTCCCCTGTGATGCGGAGGTCAAATCCACTATGTTCTTGCGGTTTATAGTTACAAGACACAAAGTAAATTCTAGACACTTGATTGTCCTTCACTAAGCCCTAGCTTCACCAGCTCATCACAAACACAGTCTTCCTACAGCATCTCAACTGTCCTTCACACCTTCTTGGTGTTTCACAGTCTAAGACCTTTGATAAAATCAAAGTTGAGACTTGAATCAATAACTATGATTCAATTTGTGATTTGAGCTTTCTTCTTCTAGATATACAAGTTATGCACAGCTCTATTTTTCTTCAAATGATTGATCTTGATCTTTCTTTGAATGCTTATGAACACTTGAAGAAATTTCTTGATTTGCAATTAAGTGCTTAGCAGGAATTCTTTTGATTTGCTTTCCCCCTTATTATGAACTTTCTTGACTAGATTAATTCATAGAATTCTGCATCTATTCTTGTAGTAGAAGTGATCTATTTATAGGGGTTTCTCTAAAGGTTAGATCATTTGAATTTGAATCCTTATAGCTGTTAGTGGTCCTTCTTTTCCTTTTGTGTGTCAGTGTCCTTCCTGACATTTCTGTGTGTCCAATAAGATTGCTCATCTTATAACGGTCTGATTTGACTTCAGTTTTTCTTAACTTCAGTTAAAAACTGATTCAAACATGACGTAGTCTATTTCCAGTTTTTAAGAGCATTAACTGAGTTTTTACTCATCTTCAAAATCTCAATACTCTATTCTTCATCTGATTATAATTGACTAAATCAGAGTACACCATTATCAAACAATCATCTAAGATATCAATGTCCTTATGATTCTTAGGCCTTTATACAAGATCCATAGAGTCATTTCAGGTCATCACAAACTTGCCTGAAGTCTAACTTTACAATCTCGACTTAGTCTTCATAAACTGAGTTGAACCCATAGTTCTTCAGTCTTCAATAACTGAGTCTGATCCCTCAGTTATTCTTTCTTCTAGATAAGTCAACTGAGTCTGTGTCCCTCAGCGAACTTACCTTCTTCAGTTTTTGTTGGTGTGCTCTTATGTTAGTTTTCCAGTATCTCTTTAGGATCTCAGTTTCCTTTAGTTAATTTCTTAATTTCTCAGTTCTCAACCTAGAACTATTACAGTGCTTGTCTGATTAACTTATACATTGATTTCTAGACATCTTTTTTGCTTTGCACTATAACAGCTAGTTATAACACTTCATCAATAGGGTCTAAAAACAATAACTGAATAAGTGATGAATCATCATCAAAACATAAATTTTATTTCCAACAGATATTATACTGATGAGATTTTGAGGAGGAACTCTGATAGAATTAAATTGACCCTTACTAGACTCTTGGGTTTTATTAGAGTCTTGTCTTAGAGCAATCATTTTGGTTGATTCATGACCTCTATCTTCCCTAGTTTCCCCATTAGACAATTTTGTTACCAACAATTGTGTTGGAGATTGAATTATCTCATCATCGTATGTGTCATTACTTATGGATTTAGACGGATTCTTCGTAGGAGTAGATTCAACTAGTATTGCACTAGTTGTTATCTGTTCATACAAGGAATGATTGTCTTGTGAGGTTTCTACCGAGTTAATAGTATTTTCTGAAACCTTTTCGATTTGGTAATTGTCTTTTCTATTCCTATTTTAATATTTCACTTTGGAAAGTTGGAGGAATAGAGATGACCTTTTTGACTTAAAGGTTTTGTATTTATTCTATCCTTTTTCTCATAGGATTCTTTCTTTATTGATTTGTGTAATAGGTCTTGTCGTTACTCATCGCTTTTGTATAAAGCTGAATGATGATATGATTTTTTTTTAGAATCAATAATTATCTTCCACGAAGAAATAGAAGAATAAAGAGAGTATTCAAAAGGATACTTGATGGAATTTTCATATGCATAGATTTCAAACCATTGAAAGAATAGAATATTGACTTTATATTAGAAGACGTATTCATAGAGCTTGTCTTGGATATACTATCTAGTTGAATCTACTCCTACGAAGAATCCATCTACATCCATAAGTAATGACACATATGATGAGGAGATAATTCAATCTCCAACACAATTGTTGGTAACAGAATTGTCTAATGAGGAAACTGGGGAAGATAGAGGTCATGAAACAACCAAAACAATTGTTCTAAAATAAGACTCTAATGAAACCCAAAAATCTAGTACGGGTCAATTAATTTCTATCAGCCAATGAGTTTCTCCTCCAAATCTCATCAGTACAACATCCATGTCTCAAAACATGTATGATAATAGTCTAGGATTTGATGTGAACAAAAGCTTTGATATCAACCAAAAGCATATTATGTCCACAGATCTAAACATGATTATCAGAAATAAATTGGATCATTTACAACAAAGTAATCCTGACAAGGGAACCTTGAAAGGATCTTTAAACTTTTTTAATGATTCATTTATATCAATCTTAAATCCTTATATTTTCCAAACCATTTTTCATTTGGCAACATCATTCAATACTAGACCATTTTGGAAAGTAAAATTTCTGAAGAAATTATTATTTCTTTAAAATGAGATTTTGAAAGACACAAGGTTTTAAATGACTTCTTCTTTAAAGCACAAATATATTACACTATCAATGAAAGAGATGATCACAGTAATACTTATTTTTACTTAATCATCTTTCTTTCACATAGGAAATATATTAAAATATGTTTTAATAAGATATATAAGGCCTCTATTTTTACTAATCTAAGAAACATTCGTCCATCTAACGAAAATGACGTTATCCCAAGATTAGTTGGTCTAACCATGTGCACTAGTTACAATCCTTTTGAATATTGTTTAACAATTTATTTTCTTGAAAAGTATATTTTCAAAGGATTTGTCTTATACCAAAGTCATACTAGACCAATCAAGGTTCTTTACAATATGCATCATAAATGGCTGGAAGACGCTAATATACATCTGCCAAATAGGTTTTGCGATCATGATAAATCCAAAATCTTCATAAATTATTTGTTTTTTGGTACAATCAAAGATAAAGAAAGGATTGTTCAAAATACAAAACCTCATTATCCAAATAACATATCGAAGAGAAAATTCACCATTAAATACTATGTTCAAAATCCCAAACAAAGACTATATACTTTTCCTAGATTAAACAATTCAACAAGATGTTTAGGAAAATCGGATAATGATACAAACATCTATTTTCTTAAAAGATATTCAAAACTATGTTTTAAGGTAATAAACACTTTGACACTCGTTACCAATTTCTTATTTGTTTATGATCACAGAGGGAGGTCCCTTATCTACCATCCTTTGATTTATTCATACAAGTTAGTGTCTTTTCCATAAAATGTCATTTTAAGGCTACTAATAACCTTCACACCGACATTATAAATACCTATATGAGATATCATGTCAGTGCTTTAATAGAAACTTATGAGAAGTTTTCTTTGAAAAAATATGGATTAAATAAGAAATCTAAGATCCAAGCCTCAGAGTTAAACAATAATGTTTCTTTAAGAAATACTTGTATCGGTGACTCACTCCAAATATTAATGCTAAAGATACTTATTATAACCTGTAATATCATTAGCATCAATTCAAAGGTTTTGTTATGGATAGCCATTAAACAGTAGGCTAGAATTCCAAAGAACCATTTTATTCATAACATTGTGGAAAATGAAGATTTCACTTCTTTGGAAGTACCAGAAGAAGTAAATCAAGCCTTAAGATCCACCAAAATCCTTCAACTAATTAATCGATTACTTTTATGTATTATATTGGATTGGTTGAAAAATTATGTTTTAAGGCTCCATCCTGCCTTTATATATCCCAAATTTGGTACACAATCACGATGTTGGTTAATACGAAAAATTGGTAAGAAAAACATGCTCATCTTAAACTATTTATATGGAGGATCCACTTTGATCCAAAAAACATCCTCCCTCAAAATCACATGTTTATTGATAAAAGTTCGGGTAATTCTTCCTCTTCAAAACTATTAAAAAAGAATTTGAAAAACTTAAGGAATTCGCTCTATCATAAATATTTAATACATAAAATATTAGTCTTATATGAAGTATGTTTTCAATTACACGCAGCTTGGTCACATGAATCCTTGAAAAATTATGGTTCAATTTATACGTATAAAACCGATTTATTCATACGACAAGATACGTCAAATAAGAACATCCCTAAAGGAAATATTGTTCGCCAAAAGAAAGAACATAAAAAACATGATAAAGTTGAACATTACATTTGCTTCAATGAACGATACGCACCATCAGGAAAGGAGATTGTTTCAAAAGATCCATTCCATGACATAAGTATTCAAAATTCTGAGAATACTTGGCTACTAATGAAATCTCGGGTTCCATATGAAAAGCATATAAAATCCAGATACTGGATACAAATAAAATTTGAAACCACATTCGAATATGAATGGATTCAAAAGAGGAATGTATTACATTCATTTTCTTACAACAAATGAACGTCTTCATACATGTGGAATACAAGAAAGAAATGTGCCCTCACGACATCCAAAAGATATCATTTTTAAGATATCCAAAAAGTAAAAGGATGAGTTGGTTAAAAACTGGAGCCAGTCCAATGAATTACATTACTATGTGTTTGTTTAGGGTCATAGGCTAGGGATATACAAAACACTGTCTCTTGCAGAAAAATCATTTTCAGCTCTAAACTCCCTATTTTACAAATTCTCATCTTTAAATAAAGCCATTGAATTCCTAAGTACAGTCCCACTGACTGACTACTTCTTGGAAGAACCAATCAGAGAAGAATTAATACAAAACCAAAAAAATTTATCTCTGACAGGGGCTGCTCAGGGAAAAGTTGATATGACTAATAAAGAAGTACAAACCTTTGGAGATTTTGTAGCAAAATAAAAGAACAAAAAGGAGATACAAAGAAGAAGAAGAACATGAGATACTTGATCATGTAAAAACCTTTTTCTTTCCTCACCAACAAATTCAAAATTTTCCAAACTCCATTCAAGACCTTATATTTGAAAAGGCAAGGGAGAAGTTTGAAAAAAAAGAAGAAGATATTCATAAATCCTCGACTTAATATGGAAGAAAAGGATCTATGTACCTGGAATAATGATTCAGCATGAGTACTATCGTAGAAGACAACGAAAATGTCTGAAGCACTGTCACTACAAACCATGTGAGTGTACATTGGACTACAAAATCAACAAATGTGCTATTGATTTTGAAGTATTCCAGACAATTTATCCTGAGGGATTGCCATTCGAAGAGAATATAATCACAATACAAACTCTACTAGATTTTGGCCTAGTAGACTGGATTCTCTTCAAAACATATGGAAACCTTCTTGAACAAAACAGCCTTGGGAAGGCATTTGTTACCCTTGTCAAAAGATTCCATAATACAATGCCTGGTACATCATGGATCATTGCTGACATTGATTTGAAATCCCCAGAATGGATTGGCGATAAGATTGAACCAGCATGCCATGTAATATATCTCAAAAGAGTACAAGAGGATCCACTTGAAAACTACCAGCTAGGTGAATACCATTATAATATGGATAGTATAAAAACAAGAAGAGAACAAATTAACAATTGGAGATCTAGAACCCTGGCTTTTGATTTATGGGAAGGACTCCATCTTCATAACTCTAAGATAAGCATCAAGCTTGTCTTCGAAAATCTGATATACAAATTCTATGAAGAAGATCCCGACAATCCTATAAAAAATATCTCATATTCACCTGTAAAAGCGGAGACCAAGTATCATCAGCTTGTCAACCGGTATAAAGCTGAGGGATATGAACAAGAAGGGATAAATCATTAATTGTTCCTAAAAACAAGAACAAACCAGTCGATCAATATCAATGTAGTATTATTTTCTATACTGTGAAGGAATTACTTGAAAGCAGCAATTTTGTCCATCAATGATTGCTCTGATGGTGATGAAAAGTTACTACTGATGACATGTAAAAGATACATGGAACCCATGTCGTCCACTATATCATGACTTTTACTGTTCAAACAGTAAAAAGCAAGATTCGATTACAATTCATATTTGGACTTATCTGGCACCCAACTGCCTATATAATCATAGCTTGGGGGCTCATTCAGAAGGAGGAAAAATAGAGAGAGAAAGCTAGAGAAAGAAAGAAAGTTTTCTTTGCAGAAAACCTCCAACTCTTTTCTACTTCCAAATTTCTTCTTTCATTACTATAATCTTTGTAATGTTCTTGATTGATCTTTCTTCTATACTATAAAGAAGTTAGATTCAACTTGAACATTGATCTTTAAGTTTGAAGTTAAGTCCAACTTGGACTTGTTTTTTGAAGTTTGGTTCCACCTAGAACTTGTATAACAACTCCGGTGAACGGTGTTTTCCGGCAACCGGTAGTCAAAGTTTCAGATAAACTATTCTTGTATAAAGGTAGCTTCTTTACCTAATTACTATCATCTAATACACATGTGGCTGCGATTATAGCACCACCTTTTTCTTTTCTTTTTCTGTTTGCGGACATCTTTCAATAGTCATACATGTCTATCGCTACGCGGACTACCGCATGAGATAAACATTGCTCCGACGAATGAACAGTTGTTACCGTCAACAGACTACTTACTGTTCCGTGAGATCTGTGGTGACTCATAATTGGTCATCTTCCAGTTTAATATTTATGTTCTTACTTTCTTTTTAATTTTTGCACTTATTAACTGTATCTTTATGAGCCCAGCTGAGAAGATAACCCAGCGGAATAGTAAATATTGTTGGACATATTTTTATGTTTTAGTGATGAGTGCCAGACTAGCTGTTATAGAGCAAAGGCAAAAAGATGTCTAGATCAAATGTATAAGTTCATTAGTGTTTGATCTTGTATAGGTTTGATCAAACAAGCACTGTAATGGTCAGCTGACTTACAGCAGCAGACCTATCCAAATCAGTAGGGTACCTGAGTCAGTAGACTAGTTTAGGAACCTGCTGAGGACTGAAGGCTGAGGGCTCAAACTTAGTTATTGAAGGCTAAGGGATCAAACTTAGTAATTAAAGTCAATGATATGCAATCAGAATTTAGGGAAGTCTGTGATGACCTAAACTGATTGCATATACCTTGTGTACAAGGTCTAAGTTCCATAAGTTAAGTGGTGGTTGGAACTTGGTTATGATTAAATGGTGTAATTTAACTTCATGAATAAAAGTTAGATAAAAGAAGTCAGCTGCATTGTTTCATAAACACGGAAAAATATGGATCAGCTGACTGATATGTATTTTAGTAGACTCGTGATCACAGGAACCTGCTGATACATATACTTTGAATTATTCAAAGGTTACATTGGAAGATTACAAAGAAAGGGATAGCTAACAACCTCTGATTTTATCAAACAAATCAATGGTTAAGATTAAAAGGACGTTGGCATGATTCAGACCTTTATCCAATGGATACAAGTCAAAGGGTGGACATACTGTATACTGTCAAAAAGGAATCTGACAGTGTCAGTCCTAGGAACAGTCAGAAAAAGCAAGTTAAATGGGACAAATCTGAAACGGCTATGTTTGAATTTCAAACATAAATCACAAGGACTCCTGCCTATAAATAGAAGACTCCTAATTCAGATACAAGTGATGAATTCTGATGAAAATTAAGGATCTATCTTGAGCTATCAGATTTCAATTGATTAAAACACCCTGCTGACCCTACTAAGCATAAGGCTACTGATCCAGAAAATTTCTTCAAGTGTAATCTGCTTTCAAGCTACATCAAGTTTACACACTTGAAGACATCAAGCAGCTGATCATATCATCCAGATCAAGCTGCTGAAAGCTGAATCACTCACTTGATTCAATCTTTGTTTTACAAGGAATCTACTGAAGATAGTGAAGCACATTTGTGTCAAGGACTGTTGTTTGTGGTGGAGCTGGTGAAGAGGCAATCCTACCCTTCAAGGACCAGTGGAAGACTTTGGAGCAGCAATCCTACATGTTCCAAGTGTTCAGTTTGTGAAGCCATAGTTATTGATGAAGGACAAGCAACTTAGGGATTTTTGTAACATCTACCTCAAGAATCTCTAGTGAATTACCTCTAATATCATAGGAGAAGATTGGACTGACAGGATTACACCACCTGGAACCACTATAAGATCTGACTACTTACTTTCTGCATTCATATTCTGCACTTAGTATATTTAGCACATCAACCTACTGAATCTAGCAACTGAATCACACACATACACGACTGAGTATCTAATACTTGGTATCATACTTTAACAACAAGTAATAAGGCTTAATTTTTGATATATTCCGTTGCACAAATTCAGTAAACTCAACGATCCGCCAGGACTATCGACCACCAGCCAGGTCTGGTGAAGTTCTTGAGTTTGTTAACTCCAAAAGTTTTAAGTGTTAAGTTTATTCACCCCTCCCCTCTAAACTTAACCAAAGCTTTTTCAAGGGACCAACAAATATAAATATATCGTATATATATATATATATATATATATATATATATATATATATATATATATATATATACACACATATGCACTAATTATAATATATAATTAAAAACCTAAGTTCGGTATTTACCGACATATATATATATATATATATATATATATATATATATATATATATATATATATATAATAATAATAATAATAACAACATATACTATAATCATGAGTGAGAAGATAACTCGGTGGATTAGTTTTATAAACATAAAATAAAAATAAAGACAAAAATAAAATAACAAAAATAAAATAACAATAAAAGTAACAACTGGATTAATGACCAATTGGACGGAACAGTATTAAACGATCGTGAGAACCCCCAATCTTGTTGAAAGAGTCACCACAGATCTCACAGAACAGTAAGTAGTCTCTTGATGGAAACAACTGTTCATTCGTCGGAGCAATGTTTATCTCATGCGTTAGTCCGCGTAGCGATAGACATGTATGACTATTGAAAGATGTCTGGCAAACAGATTAAGAAAAGAAAAAGGTGGTGCTATAATCGCAGCCACATGTGTATTAGATGATAGTAATTAGGTAAAGAAGCTACCTTTATAGAAGAATAGTATATCTTTACAGAAGAATAGTAGATCTGAAACTTTGACTACCGGTTACCGGAAAACACCGCTCACCGGAGTTGTTATACAAGTTCCAGGTGGAACCAAACTTCAAAACAAGTCCAAGTTTGACTTAACTTCAAACTCAAAGATCAAGTTCAAGTTGAATCTAACTTTTTTATAGTATAGAAGAAAGATCAATCAAGAACATTACAAAGATTATAGTTTTTGAAAGAAGAACTTGGAAATTGGAAATTGGAAAAGAGTTGGAGGTTTTGCAAAGAAAATTTTCTTTCTTTGTTTTTCTCTCTCTATTTTGCCTCCTCCTGGATGAGCTCCCAAGCTATGCTTATATAGGCAGTTGGGTGCCAGATAAGTCCAAATATGAATTGTAATTGAATCTTGTTTTTTACTGTTTGAGTAGTAAAAGTCATGATATAGTGGACGACATGGGTCCTATGTATCTTTTACCTGTCAATTAGCCATAGTAAATATTATTTCTGATGCAGGCGTCATCATTCCAGAGTTTAGCTCATCACTCTCATAACACAAATTTTTACTCGTTATTAAGAGAAAACACAAATTTCCGGCGATGTCAACTCGTTATTAGGGAAAAAAAAACATTTTTTCTGCAAGGACAACTAGTTACAAGAGAAAAACACAAATTTGAACTCGTTAATAAGAAGAAAACA
>CM047810.1:55294813-55382313 GCA_026214975.1 Gentiana macrophylla | reverse complement strand
ACTTGTTTAACCCATTCTAGAGATTTCGAAGTGATCCTTATCAAGACGTGGACCTTGTTGACTAGCTCTTTGTATTTGATGATCACATTCTTGAATGTTTCTCCCAAATAACTGAAATGTGAAAGGTCTTCGCTAGATGGAATGACGATTTGGCTAACCACTCCAAAGTCAAGTAGAGTTTGGACTGTTATATTTTCACCTCTATATTTAACTCCCTCCTTGTGATAAGCGTGAAATACCCAGGCATCAATGGTACACAATTTTATATTCAAGTTTACAGCCGCAGAGATACTGCCTACAACCATTCTTACATGTGCTTAAACTAAATTCCTGTTGGATATATATACCATGGACTTTGATTTTGTTTTGTAGGATTTCCTCAAGGAACCTATGGATCTGTTCCCCTTTTTCTTCAAAATTTTTGTGGACCTTTTGAAAAATATAGTCCTGGATTTCCTCATGTAGTCCACCAATCTAATGGTTGGTAAAGAAGAACATTCTTGCTGGACTAAGAGTGTTTGTAGATGACTCATTCATGTGTGTCAATTTGTTCTTGAGTTCAAGAACATGTTTTTCAAGTTTTAGGCACTCTATCTTCAACAAGTGCCTTTCAAAATCTAGAAACTTTATTTTAGGGTAATCATCGATGTTTTTGATGATATTCTTAGTGTAGTAATCTTTTTGTAGCCATTTGGATGCTAAAGTTTTAGCTTCTTTTAATGTATGAAATCCATAAAATTCAGGATCAAGAACATTAATCGATGTTTTCACAAGTGACCCTGTTTTATATATTCCAGGGGTTTTACCCCTCAATACCACAAAGTATTTAAAGTTACTTTTGTTGATAAAGTATTTCTCAAGATCTTGTAGACATATCATATGTCTATCTTTATCATCCCTGCTTTCATTAAGATGGTCGAGCAGGTTTTGATGATCTTTTGTTAATATATTGTTTTTTGTGCTTCTATATTTGCTTCCATGCTTGGAAACTTTGAAAACTGGTTTCATCTGTAATGAATTTTGCTCTTTATCCAAAAGTTCTGGTTGAGATGCTTTATTATTGTCAAGACTTTGTGTCATAGGTTTGAACAAATTATCTTTTGTGGGTGTTTCAAGAAAATCAAAATTTATAGTTTTGCTTCCAATATTAAAATAAACAGAGTTTTCTCCGACTGTGTATGGTGTTATTAGTGCAATAAATGGTGTTACTAAAATTACTTTGTGATTCATATTTTTGATAAGGACGAAAGATGTTTTTAGCAAAAACCCATCTTTAGATATTGATGCCCCAATTTTGGAATCAATTTGTAATTTGGAATTATTAGCAGTATATAGTTGATCAATGGTATTTTGACAAGAATTTTTAGGTACTAGAACTGGTTGTATGCAATTAAGATCTGCCCCTTTATCAAATAACGCAACTGTTTCGATATGGAAATCCTTAGAGAAATGTATTTTGATTTTCATTAAATAGTTTTTTGATGTAATTTCTTTAAGGATGAACAAGAAGTTTTCTGAAATTTTTTCAATTTCAGGATCATCTTTCTTATCAGATAGATTGCAATTATCATAATTTAAGAAAAGAGTATTTTTTATATCTTCAATCTCTTGTTTTCAATAATCCCACAAATCCTTTAATTCAATTTTAATTTCCATTATTTGTTCTCTGAGATCATTGAGTGTAATATCATTTTTGGGTTTTGTCTTAAGGATGTCTGTTAAGTCGTAAGGTTTTCTTGGACAAACAGATAACCTATTGTCATTTTTTCTTATGGGATCTAGAATTTTTTAAAGGTATATTTGTTGAAGGTTAGGATCACTTAGATTTTTTAAACATCAATTTGGAATTCCTGGTCCTTGGTAAAAACATTAATATGTTCACCAGAGTTAAAGGCATTACGACTTGTATTATCATGTTGACTTGTTTCCTCATTATCGGAGGAAGAATCCGTCTCAGACAAGTCATTGAGTAGCACTGATAACTTATTTGCTACCTCTTCCTCTATCTTTAACTCTTGTAGTTTTCTATTAAGCCTACAGTAGTTTGCAGTATGCCCTTTTTTATGACATTTATAACATTCAATATCTCTGTACCATGGTTTGGTATCTTGTCTTGGTTTGGTATCTTGGTGTCTCTGGTGATAATCCCCTTTAGGCTTTTGAGGCTTCCTCTTCAGGTATTTCTTTTTGTCTTTGAAATGCTCTTTGGATTGTTTGTTGCTACAATCCCCTTTACATTTTGAAACAGGCTTTTGTGGATCTACATCAAACTGTGTGCAAAATGTTCCTAGTTCTTGTTTAGTTTGTTTTAGCTCTCATTTTAGGTGTTTTTGAAGCTTTAAGTCGTGACATATTTTTAATCCTTCTTGCTGGGTTAAACAAACTAATTGTCCGTAAGTGAACTCATCATAAAGAATTATTTGTTTACCACAATTTTCTCTAATCTTATTTCTGACCTTTTCTCCAAGGAGTTTTGGTAATCCGGCTAAGAATTTTTCTTTCCAAAAGGCTTGGTTGGAGTCTTCTCTAAGCATTACTCATGTTAGGAAGGTATTTTTGTAATCTTGGAAATCACTTAGTTTTCTACACCTAAGGTTTGATAGTAATTCCGCATTTTTATGCCTTATGTGAGATGGATCTCCTATGAAATGTATAGAAATTGCAAGGATAAGGGTGTCAACAGCATTTTGCTCCGCAAATCCCCTAGAATAAATGTAGATTTCTCCTCTGTCATTAGTTTTTACAGAATTTAGAATTCTATCTTGGTTTGTTGGGGTTAGGTAAAAACCCCACCATCCTTTTAGTTGTCCCAAAAATCCTGATATAATTGTTTCTGCTATGGTTTTATCAGATACATTTATATCGTGTTTTCTAAAAGTATTAGCATACATAGTCATTTGTTGTAGTATGCCAAGTATCTCATATTCTGATTTTCCATTTATGTTCCAATCATAAATATAATCACTGCTAAACTGTGGTTGTGATATTGGTTTGTGATGTTTAGATGCAGGCAGTAATCCCATTCAATCTTATTAATCAAACTTTCTCATTCCTGGAATTGTTCTATTGTTTTATCAGACTCTGAACTGGAATCATGGTCTAGGGTATTTATCCTTTTATTTGAAGACATTTCATTTGGTGTGTAGTATTTCGGAGGTTGAAGTAAGTAATTATTGAAAATATTATGCCTTTCAAAATCTCTTTTTAAAAGGAATAACAATTTTACGGAAAACCTTTCTTTCCAAAACTGTTTATATAATAAATGGAAAGTGGCTTGAAAATGTTTTAGTTATGATGTAAATGAATTATATTTTAAAGATAGATTACTTGGTTGTAAATGATCCAATTTATCCTTTATAACCATGTATGGATCTATGGACATGATATGGTTTTGGTGATACCAAAAATTTTGTTTATATCATATTCAAGACTATTGTCATACACTTAACAAGGCATAGATGCTATACTGATGAGATTTCGAAGAGGAACTCGTTGGCTGATAGAAATGAATTGACCTTTACTAGACTCTTGGGTTTTATTGAGTCTTGTCTTAGAGCAATTGTTTTTGTTGTTTCATGACTTCTGTCTTCCTTAGTTTCCTTTTTAGACAATCATGTTAACAACAATTGTGTTGGAGATTGAATTATCTTCTCATCGTATGTGTCATTACTTATAAATTCAGACTGGATCCTTAGTAGGAGTAGATTCAACTAGTATTGCTCTAGTAGTTATCTGTCCATACAATGAATGATTGTCTTGTGAGGTATCTACAGGGTTAACATATTCTCTGAAACCTTTATGATTGGCTCAGTCTTTTCTATTCCTGTTTTAAATATTTCACTGTGGAAATTTGGAGGAATAGAGATGACCTTTTGACTTAAAGATTTTGTATTATACTATCCCTTTTCTCAATGACATATGATTCTTTCTGTGTTTTATAGAAAGTTGAATGATGATACGATTTTTTCTTAGAATCAATAATTATCTTCCATGAGAAGGTCATCTCTATTCCTCCAACTTTCCAAAGTGAAATAATTAAAATAGGAATAGAAAAGACTGAGCCAATCAGAAAGGTTTCGGAGGATCTTGTGTGTGTAGAAACCTCACAAGGAAATCATTCCTTGTATGAATAGATAACTACTAGAGCAATTCTATTTGAATGTACTCCTACAAAGAATCCGTCTAAATCCATAAGTAATAACACATATGATGAGAAGATAATTCAATTTCCAACACAATCGTTGTAAACAGAATTATCTAAAAAGGAAACTAAGAAAGATAATAGTCATGGAACAACAACAACCAAAACAATTGTTCTAAAACAAGACCCCAATAAAACCCAAGAGTCTAGTAAGGGTCAATTAATTTCTATCAGGTAACGAGTTCCTCCTCGAAATCTCATCAGTACAAAATCCATGTCTCAAAACGTGAATGATAATGGTCTAGATTTGATGTGAACAAAAGCTTCGATATCAACCAAAAGCATATTATGTCCACGGATCTAGGCATGATTATCGGAAATAAATTGGATCATTTACAACAAAGTAATCCTGACAAGGAAATCTTGAAAGGATCTTTATACCTTATTAATGATCCATTTATATCAATCTTAAATCTTTATGATTTCCAAACCACTTTTCATTTGGTAACATCATTCAATACTAGTCCATTTTGGAAAGTAAAATTTTTGAAGAAATTATTATTTCTTTTAAATAGAGATTTTGAAAAGCACAAGGTTTTTAATGACTCCTTCTTTAAAGTACAAATATATTACACTATCAAAGAAAGAGATGATCACAGTAAAACTAATTTTTACTTAGTCATCTTTCTTTCGCATAGACAATATATTAAAATTGATTTTAATATGATGTATGAAACATCTATTTTTACTAATATAATAGACATTCGTCCATCAAACGAAAGGGACGTGGTCTCAATATTAGCTGGTCTAACCATGTTCACTAGTTACAATTCTTTTGAATATTGTTTAACAGTTTATTTTGTTGACAAGTATATTTTCAAAGGATTTGTCTTATACCAAAGTCATACTAGACCAATCACTGAGTTACTTAAGGCTTGCATCAAAGGTAGCAATAATCATGTTTATGACACTAGGTATGTTTCTAAACATGTCAATGTTCTTCACGATACACATCATGCATGTCTTAAGGATACTAGTATACATCTGCCTACTAGGTCATGCAAACATGATAAATCTAACATCTTCATAAAATACTTGGATTTTGGTACAATCAAAGATAAAGAAATTGACCAAACCAGAAAACCTCATGATCATATACGTAAACAAAATACATCATCACACGTGCTATGTTCAAACTCCTAAGAGAAAAAAATTATATGCTTTTATACATATTGGATCAAACAACACTACGAAAATTTTAGAAAATTCCAATGATGATACAAAAGTATACTTTCTTAAAAGATATTCAAAACTATGTTTTAAGGTAATAAACACTTTGATACTCATTATCAATTTCTTACTTGTTTATGATTAAAGAGGGGGGTCCCTCATCCACCATCTTTTGGTTGTATTCATACAAGTTAGTGTCCTTTCCATAAAATGTCATTTTTAGCCTATTTATAACCTTTACACCGACATTATAAAAACCTATATAAGATATCATGTCAGAGATTTAATAGAAACCTATGAAAAATTTTCTTTGAAAAAACTTGGATTAAATAAAAATCTAAGATCCAAGCCTCAAAGTTAAACAGTAATGTTTCTTTAAGAAATACTTGTATCACTGATTCACCCCACATATTAATGCAAAAGATACTTACTATAACATGTAATATCATTAGCATCAATTCAAGGTTCGGTTATGGATAGCCATTAAACAACAGGCAAGAGTTCCAAAGAACCATTTTATTCATAAACAAAATGTTGTGGAAAATGAAGAATTCACTTCTTCAGAAGTATCAGAAGAAATGAATCAAGCTTTAATATTCAAAATTCTTCAACTAAAATATCATTTCAATATCATCATGAATGGGTTACTTGTCGAAAAAGTAATTAATATTCAGGGCGTGGTCCAACAAAAACATATACTATTCAAACGCAATAATCCTCTAATTTTCCAAAATATATGTGCCTTACTTTTAAGGCTCTATTCCAAATTTGTTATAAAATCAAGATTCTGGAGAAAGTTAAATACTTACAAGAATAATCATATTCTATTCGGACTATGTAAACGAAATATGCATTTTGATTCAAAAAAGCACTATCAGGTAAAAGTCGGTAAGGGTTTTTACGATTTCGCTAATAATCATACAAAACCAATAAAGGAGAATTTTAAATATTTTAAAACAGTCCTTTATGACAAAGGGAAGGTTTTGAATATATCGAAACCAAGTTCAGATCAAACAAATATACCCGAGCCAATAACCGCTTGGGAAAGGTCTTGGCAATTACTAAAAGCTTGGTCACATATTTCCTCACAAGATTTAAAGTGTGTTCCTAATTGTGGAAGATATCACAACCATATTCATAATTCCTTTACTTTTTATCAATGTGGCTTGAATACTATAAACATGAGGCATGAAATATATTACCACAAATCTAATACTTCAGACTCTATGAATAATAGAATTTTTGAAAAAAGAACGAATAGATCGATTATCATGAAGGATATGACTTATATTGGTTTTCACGACCAATAGAAAGGATTCTATTCCAAAAGTTTCCTACTGGTTTATGCGAGTTCAAATTCAAATGAACACCTGGTTACTTTTGAAATCCAGGATTCTATGTAAGAAACATATGAAATCCAGATATTGGTACTTATGAAATCTCGGATTCTATGTGAAAAACATATGCAACCGAGGTACTGGTTACTGATAAAAATCGGAATTATAATTATGATCTTAAAATTTCTGTCTTCAGAAGGAATACATGATATATATTAATCTTCTCATGTAAGAATGAATACTTCATACAGATGAAACCAGTCTTCAAAGTTTCCAAGCATGGAAGCAAATATAGAATCACAAAAGGCAATATATTAACAAAAGATCATCAAAACCTGCTCGACCATCTCAATCAAAGCAGGAATGATAAAGATAGACCTATGATATGTCTACAAGGTCTTGAGAAATACTTTATCACCAAAAGTAACTTTAAATACTTTGTGTTGAGGGGTAAAACCCCTGGAATATATAAAACATGGTCACGTGTGAAAGAATCAATTAATGTTCTTGATCCTATTTTCTATGGATTTCATACATTAGAACCAGCTAAAAAACTGGCATTCCAAAAACATAGAGCCAATTTCTATATTGAAGAAGCCATTAGAACTGAGATCAGTGACATGTCTGATATGCCACTTGTGAGTTTTGAGAAAAATTCCCTCCAACTATACTATCATAAGCCACAAAAAGAGATATTTGATCTCAAAACTAGACTTGTTATAAATCCACCAAAAAATAACGGATCAGCACCTCTTGATCCAATAAAAATATTTTTTCATCCTCATTCACAAATACTCGGATTACCAGCAACAATAAGGCAACATATCTTCAATAATGCATGACAAAACTTCGAAGCAAAGGAAGAAAAGATACATGAATTTCTTGATTTCATCTTACAAAAGAAGATATGTATTATAAGATCTTCATACAACAAGAATACTAGCATAACAAGACAAGAAAATGCCACAGCCCAGAGTGTAAACAACAACCATGCAGTTGCACGCTAGATTACAAAATAAACAAGTGTGCAATTGACTTTGGGCAATTTAATACACACCACCGAGATGGAATTATGTTCAAAGGAGAAACAAATACAATACAGACTCTCATGGACTTTGGATTGATCGATTTTATTCTCTTCCAACCTATTGCAATATCTGACCGCTGTCTGGGGAATAAGTTTAAACAAATCATCAATGATTTCCAAATATTACCACAACAATCCTCCTCCAGCTCAGTTCAATATTGCGCGGTGGCAAACATCAAATCAAAATCTCCAGAATGGAAAGATCATATCTTTGAACCTGCAAAACATATCATATTTCTAGAAAAATATCATGTCGACCCAGCAACACGAAACTGGTACAATGGAGAGTTTGAATATTGGATAAAATGCAATTATCCAAGAAGACTACAGATAAATAGATGGAGAAGTAGAACCATCGCCTGCAATCTTTGGGAAAAACACCCTCTCACACTCTTATGGGTACGTCACGAATTAATATATCAAAATCACATCTACAAAATATATATACAGGAAGATGAGGAAAAGAATCAACGTATATGTATTCCATAAAATATACATTCCAAGTTCACAGACCTGGTGAATTGGGATCAGACGGAAGACTTCATAGAAGAGAAAACAGACTCTTTTCCAAAGGAAAGAAAACCGGGAAGGATTTAATTAGATAAAAAATCTTTCAACATTGGTAAAAAGAATTCACCAAAACAAAAGTTACTACTTATGATAAGTAAAAGATACGTGGGACACATGTCGTCCACTATATCATCACTTTTACTGTTCAAACAGAAGAAAAGCAAGGTTCAATTACTATTCATATTTGGACTTATCTGGCACCCAGCTGCCTATATAAGCATAGCTTGGAGGCAAAAGAGAGAGAGAAAGCTAGAGAAAGAAAGAAAGTTTTCTTTGAAGAAAACCTCCAACTCTTTTCTACTTTCCAATTTCCAATTTCTTCTTTCAAAAACTATAATCTTTGTAATGTTCTTGATTGATCTTAAGAAGTTAGATTCAACTTGAACTTGATCTTTAAGTTTGAAGTTAAGTCCAACTTGGACTTGTTTTGAAGTTTGGTTCCACCTGGAACTTGTATAACAACTCTAGTGAGCGTTGTTTTCCGGTAACCGGTAGTCAAAGTTTCAGATATACTATTCTTCTGTAAAGATCTACTATTCTTCTATAAGGTAGCTTATTTACCTTATGAACTACATCTATTACACATCTGGCTGCGATTATTGTTAGGTGTAGTGCCCGAAAGACAATTATCTAATTGTTTTAGGACAGAATTAATAATTCATCTTATTATATGCATGTATGCTTAAAATTAAGACACTACTGAAAACCCTAAGTACCTCGTTTATGTAATCACATAACTCAGTGTATGGCTATACACAAGAGGATTGAGTTAGTGAGATGTACTTAAAACTAACTTAGTCCGTAGCGTTGATTAATCTGAGTATGGGTCTCATGATTAATATGCTAATAATGCGCCCAGAACACTTTACGGTGTGACAGTCTTTTCCGGACTGTCGGTAATATGGTACCTAGTGGGGCGTTTATATATGATAATAATCATATAGGGCTGGACCGATTTGATTTGAGTTCTCGATATAATTCCGTAATCGAGAAGTCTTATCGAATCACAAGATGATCATATACGGATTAATCTCAATCCTAAGGTGATCACAGGCAACTTCTTAGACTAGGGTAGAGTTTGATGTGTTAGTAAGGATCACTTCGTAGTATGTGCTCCAACACTTCTCGTTCGCTCTATTCTGGATTGAGTGAGTGGTCTGTGCTATCACAGATATGGAATCCATTCCTTCCCTCGGGAAGTAAACAGACAGTTCCCTTATTTGTTAGCCCTAAGAAAATGATCAATCCCGGGAGTTCATGTTAGACTAATTAGCTACTAGTCCGGTATGTGAACTAATTGATCACTAGGGGTTAATGGTAAATAAGGATAATATGTATCGAGACGGGTTTACGGAAATATCCCGACTCGAAATGAACAGTCTATGGAGGATTTATCCGTATGTAATGATTATATCAGTGAACGCTTATCAACTCACGGTTGAGTGTAAGTTATCTATATTCTGCAGAGTTCAGTTTCGGGTTTATGGTGGTGTAATCCCGGAATTAATAGATTGAATATTATTGTTCGGTCTGACGGATAATATTATTTAATTTATTGTAGCTACTGAATATGGGTCCATTGTCCCCGACGTGGCTCCTAATATAGCATATAGGTTTTCTCGTCGTTTCACCTCAATTATAATTAAATCGTTGGATTGGACTATTTAATTGATATGTGGATTAATTGTTTAGTTGGACTAGATAATTAAATACATGGAAAAGAAATTTTTCGTGCGGCCCAAAATAATGAAACATGCATGTGACCTAAATTTTTTTTAGGGTGGGGCACATTTTTTAATTGTTATTTATTAGGAAATTAGTTTTCTTAATAAATAATAAGACATGTGATTACATTATTTATGTGTTAAATAATTTAAGGAAAAGAAAATCATTTGTATATCCTTATTAACTTGGGAATATCCTAGATTTATCTTTTTAAGGAAAAGGATTAATATGATTGCTTTTGTATTAATTAATTAATCCTTGGAGGACAATGATTAATCTCCTATATAAAGATAGTTCTACCAAGCCTAAATCACATCACAAGAGTCAAAATTTTGGGTAGTATTATGGCTTAGAGATTTCGGCCATTATACTAAGGGTTCGAGTTTTAGAAAACCTTCGGGTTTTTCTAAGGTAGCATATCGAGGAGGTCCGGCGGCTTGAAACACCATCCACCTGGTGGTGCTTGGAGATACACGTTGGAAGACTTTGGCTTCTCAACTAGGATCTCAACTAGCTCGGATTGGATTGAAGGTTGTTCTAGACGTTTATTCACAATAAACCGGTAAGCGATCTAAACCCCTCGTAGGATTAGATCTATTTATTTATGTATTTTGGTTGTTAGATCTAGATCTTGTACTTTATGCTGCGTAATCGGGTGGATCTTAGATCCATCCGGCATAGTACATCCTACAAGTGGTATCAGAGCCTTTGATCTAGCAATCAAAGTATTTAAATTTTAGATTTAATGAGTGGAATAGCATGTGTAAATTGCTTTATTTTCTTTTTTATGTATCGAAAATATCATGTTTTATGCCTCGTGATTGTCGTGGTTGAAGAGATGGATTGGGTTGGTATTGTTTACCCGTAGATCTATTTTGTAGCTCTCTTGTTTAGTAACAATTGAGCATAGGATTTGTATTTTAAATTTAATGCAATCGGAAAAAATATAGCATCTTTGTTGTAAAAAAAAAAAATTCCGGGCTCGAAATATGAAGATCTTGCTGAAAAGATGAAGATCAAGGCGAAACCCAAGGTATGAACGAGGAGAAACGGCTAAAAACCTGTTTTAATTAAAATTATGTGCTACATGACTTTATGCGACGCTGAAAAGCGTCGCTATAAGTCTGGTTTTAATAAAACTTGCATGCGGCTAGGGTTTTTGTAGGCGGCTGTTTGTATTTTTTTAAACCTGATTTCTTTTTATAAAATTCTGCCATTTGGCGGAAAATTAATATATATATATATATTATTTTTTGGAAATAATTTAAAAACAGCCGACAATATCAAAAAAAAATCTAATTAAAAATGTTTTAATTATAATAAATTGGATTTATTTAATTTAAAAGGCATTTTCTCCTCTCGGGTGTTCGTGGTTCGTGATCCGGCGGTTTGAGCTCAAGATTCGAAGTTCAAGACTCAAAGATTAGATTAGTTTTACTTTTCCTTAGAAAATAGGTTAGCCAGGGGTACCAACGATCCATCTCGGTGTTTATTTTTCCGTTATTTTTTCGTGTATGATCGAAAATTGTATGATATAACCGGAAATTGCCATGACATGCATCATATCATGATTCCACTCCAATGCATACATGTAGCTAGTTTATTTCGAATAAATTAGGCATGTATAACTCGTATAATTAGTTTAAAGGCTTATTTAATTAATATGTGGTAGTTAATAAATAAGTAACTAATTATAAAAACCGAGGAACCGGGTTTTGTCAATCGTTACGATTTTAGTGATGGATTCTCGGTAAATCCCACTTAGATAAATCGTTGAGTTTTGGTGAATCCACCCTAAAGCGTAAACGAGATTGCGCTTTGGTTGACAATTTAGAAATTGGAAAATCATAGTACATGGGTTCGGAAATGGTCTAACCATGGTTGGGCGAGTTCAACCGAGTTTCGGCTCAATCGACTCCCCTCCGCGTGTGATGTACGTTACAGTGGTTCGACAAGAGTTAGCATAGCCAATAAGCCTTCGGGCTAAACGGGGCTTCTCTTGCCGTATCAGTCTGAACTGTCACATATGTTCCAACGAATAAGACAGCATAGGCTTGCCTACATAACCGACCCTATTCGGAGTACTTTGATTTATTGTTTCTTATTGTCAAGACCGAAACCGTAATTAGTAAACCCACCAATTTTTCAAATTATAGAGTGGGAGCGGGGAAGGCGACAGCCAACCCCACGGCTTCTACTATAGATGCAAGCACGTGAGAGAAGGGTGACGCCTCGTGCCGCTTTGATTCCGGCCCCCTAAGGATGGTGTTCACCCCTATCAAAATTCAAGGCTTGGTCTCCGAAAGGATAGGATTTCGGGTACTCGTTGGGTCACTGTCCGACCCTAAAGGCGGCATACTTGGGGCGTACTTTGAGATCTGATATAGTAGGTCACACTCTTTATGGATATTTTTGAAATATCTAGTCTAGAAAAAGGAAGGTAATCAATAATTAAGGCCCGGGATATCTGATTCCCGTGAGATGTTCGATTCTCGAAGCTTAATCATTTAGAGAGATTGTCTCAATTTAACTGTCATCGTACTGATACCGACCCTAAAGGTGGCGGTATGGTGTGAGGTTAAATCCTTGGAATGGTAGGATAGACTTTAAACAAGTTTATTATTCCTAAAATAAAAATCTAGAAGTGAAAATTTATTTTTTGAATTTAACTTTCTGACATGTTTATTTTACAACTTTAATCTCTAGGCTACTAAACTGTTAGTAATAGGACTTCATTAAAAATGTTGAGAGTAACAAGTAGGTTGTAATTATCAAAAGAATGCAGTTAATTTTTCGGAAGAGATTTTTCCTTGTGCCTTTAAAAACTTAAGTGACATAGTATAGATATGTCACGGATATCACTCATGTTGAACGAGAGACGACCATACTTAGTTTACAAAAGATGATATAGGACTATCAGACAAATTCATTTAGTGAATTTTAAAAGTGTAATTACACAACAAATTTCTAATTGAAAAAATTGGAAAATCATATACACAAGGCGTTCCTAGTTAGACGGTATTTCGAACCGATAAACTAGTAGGAGTCTTAGCCTTATGATTTGTTGTTTTTCTGAATCATTAGAAATGTGTAATAGACTACACAGGAGTTTCTCCATTTATGGGGAAAAAAAAGAATAAAGCTTTACTAGTTAGACAGTATTTGGAACTGATAAACTAGTGGGAGATTAGTTCTGGAGATTTTATAATCTTTGAAACATCGTGAACACAGCATTGCTAGTTAGACAGTATTTGGAACTGATAAACTAGTGGGAGCTTAGTTCTAGGTGATGTTCTAATCTTTGAGAAATCATAAATACAAAGTGTTGCTAGTTAGACGGTATTTGGAACCGATAAACTAGTGGAAGCTTTGGTCTCATGATTTGTCGATTAGAAAAATCGATAGTCCAAGCAAGTATCACTGAACATCCCACAGTTCAAGAGTAGTCTATACTCAAACGAACTGCTAGTTCAAGACTGTTTCCATTTAAGGAAAGTCGAGAATGGGAAAGAATGTTTATACATGTTAGTCTAAACTAAGTAGTTTTAAGGCTAAACCGAAAAATTAATTGGAAATTAGAGGATAAGGAAAGTGATTTCGGATCACTGACCAATGCATCCTTAGCAATTTTCTCGAAAGCTAAAGTTCTTTGGAAGAACTAGGTAGCTTTGCATTAAACGATAAATAAAATAGACAACGGACAGTTATTTCAGATAGACTAGTGGGAGTGATATAAGGAAATGAATCTCGGATTCAATTCTTAAGTATCACAGAAAATTAATTTTTTGTTTTCAAATTCGTTGGAACGACCGTGTTCATTTTCAATAGGATAATTTGTTTGTCTTATTGACGATGAATATAACATTCATAGCACGAACCCAAGACTCGGACTTTTATTTGGTAAAGTCTGAACCACTAAGAAATGATGAATAGGTATATGTAACACATCTTAAATAATATAAACGCAAATGGTTTCCGTATTTAGATAAACGCTTCTTTCTATTAATTAGTGTATGTCCCATAAAGACAAGATCTGAAGACTGGCTTAGGGTGATTCCTACTTCCCAGTCAAAGGAACCCTGTCTCAAAGGCACAATGCCTAAGTTTCCTTTCAATCGGGAGAGGGTAATAGATTTAAAGAAGTTACATAGCTTGTTCATAATGACCTTCGGGGTCATATGAAATATACAAGCTAGTGGGAGCTTCTGAGTGGTGACATATTGTCAGATAACTACTCGAAACTCCGGTAAGTTTATCAAAAATATTTGGAGGAATCTCTGATTTCACCAGAGATAGAGTATTCCATACTCAGAAATAGGTTATTGCGAGTCTTCGGGACTGATGCTCGGCCTGCCTCCCAGTGGAATGTTTTCACTAAGGGATACACCATAAATTTGCCTTACATAGTTATTGATATGCTACGATACACTGCTGAACACATTTAAGATATTGGTTGCAAAATAACGGTTTACATTGTAATGAAAAACCGAGAAGTCTACCTAAAAGATGCCTACGCATTTGTGGATAAGGAGTGAATTCGGTTCACCCCACTTCCATAAATAGTGGCATTTAGCACCGAGTGCTTGAAGGTAGGGCTGGAAATTTTGCATACACGTTCAGGTCGTGAAATATCTTAATGCATTGAGTAAAGGTTGGTTATAAAACTCGTAAAATCAGAGAATGATGGTTATACTGTCAAACTCCGTCTGATAGAGTCTATAAATAACAACCTTAGATCTTGAAGTATTTGTACTCGAGATGTTACTAACTGATTTGTTCAGTCCACATCCACCACTTGCAGTTGGTGATAACACTAATAAAAACTACTAAACGAGATCAGTATATCAATCCACCCTGAACGCAGTGGGAGTATGGTTTGTCCATTACCCATTGCAGGACCTTACGGTCTATAGTGTAGATTGATGACCTATAGTCTTTCATGGGCTGTGTAGGATCCTGATCATAGAGGTTGGTTTAAAAGCCATAACCCTGTGAATGGAGTTTGATACTTCAGTTATGCTGGAACTCTTATAGAACCACCTGAGTATCTCAGGCCCAGTGGGAGTAATTGGAACTACACGGAGAAGAGTCGAATGAATAGGAAAGTTTAACTTTCAATGCAAAGATGAGTAATTTAGGGGTGATTCCATAAAAGGTAGAGAGTTTACCAGACCGTGATCTCTCTTACCCCTCAGTCTTGCTTGATTTCGTCAGAAAGCGGGAAATAGGGGTGATTCCCTAAGACTTCCTTTCCGAACAACGGAATCGAATTCATTCGTAATGAAAGGTTTTAGCTAAGAACAAATAACGGATTCGTTACAAAGCGTAGGAAAATAGGGGTGATTCCCTAAGACCTTTTTGCGAGACTAACGGTATCTTAATTTATTCAAAAAGAACCTTTGGCAGGATGCCTGCCATAGCTTATATCCTTTGAGGACTAAAGCAAACCTCTAGGTCATTTCAAAGTCATATATTTTAATATGTGGACTTGACCAGAATGTTGATAAGTCTTTCATATACTGGGCATCAATATTAGTAAAGTAGTATGTACATTAGTGTTTATGAATGGTCACACTGAAACAGTTGGAAACAACATGGGTGTGTTATCTGAAGTCAGAGTCTGACATGCCATCGGGATTCATTCTAAAGGATTTGATTCGCTCAAATCCGTGAGAATCGATCATTGGCAATCCCACCCATTCACCTGGTTAAGATATTCTTGCATTTATACAGCATTCAACGATGTAGTCTACCCTACCTCTCAGGAATGATTATCTAAACCTGCAGGTGAATACTAAATGGGATGTTTAGTGAATCCTCAAATATCTTCGGGAGAATGAGGAATAATATGCTAGTATATTCAGGTGCAAACTAGAATATAAGTGATGACACTGATTCTGACTTTAGGTCAGATTAAGGATGATCGTTAAGTCGATTTCGTCCTCAATGTTGAATCAAAGGCATATTGAAATCGTACCACCGGGTTAGATGGAAAGGCGACGTTTTGATCCCAAAGATTGACTCAAGACGCCAACCTACCTGATCAGTGTACCAAGTCACATGGTATTCGGATTCTAAGTACGCGCCGGGTCACTGACCTACCCTACGACGGCACACTCCGGTCGTGCTTGGAAGGATGAATTACTAAGATGGGCTTGGAGGGTACGAATCTTGGGGATATGTCTCACTTGTTTTGAGCAAGTGGGAGAATGTTGCAGATATAGATATAAAGGGTGTGCTCTAAAACAATTAATCCACTTGCCTTTCGTGCAAGTGGGAGATTGTTAGGTGTAGTGCCCGAAAGACAATTATCTAATTGTTTTAGGACAGAATTAACAATTCATCTTATTATATGCATGTATGCTTATAATTAAGACACTATTGAAAACCCTAAGTACCTCGTTTATGTAATCACATAACTCAGTGTATGGCTATACACAAGAGGATTGAGTTAGTGAGATGTACTTAAAACTAACTTAGTCCGTAGCGTTGATTAATCTGAGTATGGGTCTCATGATTAATATGCTAATAATGCGCCCAGAACACTTTAAGCTGTGACAGTCGTATCCGGACTGTCGGTAATAGGGTACCTAGTGGGGCGTTTATATATGATGATAATCATATAGGGCTGGATCGATTTGATTTGCGTTCTCGATATAATTCCGTAATCGAGAAGTCTTATCGAATCACAAGATGATCATATACGGATTAATCTCAATCCTGAGGTGATCACAGGAAACTGCTTAGACTATGGTAGAGTTTGATGTGTTACTAAGGATCACTTCGTAGTATGTGGTCCAACACTTCTCGTTCGCTCTATTCTGGAATGAGTGAGTGGTCTGTGCTATCACAGATATGGAATCCATTCCTTCCCTCGGGAAGTAAACAGACAGTTCCCTTATTTGTTAGCCCTAAGAAAATGATCGATCCCGGGAGTTCATGTTAGACTAATTAGCTACTGGTCCGGTATGTGAACTAATTGATCACTAGGGGTTAATGGTAAATAAGGATAATATGTTTCGAGAAGGGTTTACGGAAATATCCCGACTCGAAATGAGCGAGCGATATGGAGGATTTATCCGTATGTAATGATTATATCGGTGGACGCTTATCAACTCATGGTTGAGTGTAAGTTAACTATATTCGCAGAGTTCGGGCGGGTTTATGGTGGTGTAATCCCGGAATTAATAGATTGAATATTATTGTTCGGTCTGACGGATAATATTATTTAATTTATTGTAGCTACTGAATATGGGTCCATGGTCCCCGACGTGGCTCCTAATATAGCATATAGGTTTTCTCGTCATTTCACCTCAATTATAATTAAATAGTTGGATTGGACTATTTAATTGATATGTGGATTAATTGTTTAGTTGGACTAGATAATTAAATACATGGAAAAGAATTTTTTTCGTGGACTCGGCCCAAAATAATGAAACATGCGTGTGACCTAAATTTGTTTTAGGGTGGGGCGCATTTTTTAATTGTTATTTGTTAGGAAATTAGTTTTCTGAATAAATAATAAGACATGTGATTAAATTATTTATGAGTTAAATAATTTAAGGAAAAGAAAATCTTTTGAATATCCTTATTAATTTGGGAATATCCTAGATTTATTTTTTTAAGGAAAATGATTAATATGATTGATTTTGTATTAATTATTAATCCTTGGAGGACAAGGATTACTCTCCTATATAAAGAGAGTTCTCCCAAGCCTAAATCACATCACAAAAGTCAAAATTTTGGGTAGTATTATGGCTTAGAGATTTCGGCCATTATACTAAGGGTTCGAGTTTTAGAAAAACTTCGGGTTTTTCTAAGGTAGCATATCGAGGAGGTCCGGCGGCTTGAAACACCATCCACCTGGTGGTGCTTGGAGATACACGTTGGAAGACTTTGGCTTCTCAACTAGGATCTCAACTAGCTCGGATTGGATTGAAGATTGTTCTAGACGTTTATTCACAATAAACCGGTAAGCGATCTAAACCCCTCGTAGGATTAGATCTATTTATTTATGTATTTTGGTTGTTAGATCTAGATCTTGTACTTTCCGCTGCGTAATCGGGTGGATCTTAGATCCATCCGGCGATATTACATCCTACAATTATAGCACCACCTTTTTCTTTTATTTTCCTGTTTGCCGGACATCCTTCATAGTGGATACTATTCCGACATATGAACGGCTGCTTCCGTCAACGGACTACTTACTGTTGCGTGAGATCTGTGGTGACTCTTTCAACAAGATTGGGGGTTCTCACGATCGTTTAATACTGTTCCGTCCAACTGGTCCTTAATCCAGTTGTTATTTTATTTTTATTTTTGTTATTTTATTTTTTGTCTTTATTTTTATTTTATGTTTATAAAACTAATCCACTGAGTTATCTTCTCAATCGTGATTATAGTATATGTTATTATTATATTATATTATATTTTATATATATACACACACATATGTACTACTTGTAATATATAATTAAAAAAACGCACCACTCTGGCTCTACTTTGTCTAATTCTGCGTCAATTAAGTCTAGTAATCGTTCAACTAAGATAATAAACAGTGAAGAATACGTTATAGAAGATTTTAATGAGTCAACTGATAATTGGAAAATTCCTAAGGTAAGTAAGAAACATATCTATAAACCCTGGTGTCCTATAATATCTGACTATACCGTTAAAACAGAAGAAATGGATATACAAATACAAAACCACTCTGAAACTATTTGCCTACTTACTCCCAAAACTATACAAAAACACAGGGAACGAAAGTATGGGTATATAAATATTGGTTTAGTTCAGGTTTGAATTAAACCCCTCACAAAAGAAGGCTTGAATACTTCTATTCGTGTCATGCTTAAGGATGCTAGGCATACAGGCTACGAAGATTCCTTTCTTAGTTCAATTGAGTCCAGTCTTTGTACAGGACCTATATCGTTTAATTGCTTTCCAAACCTATCAGTATCACTCTCAGACAAAAATGTTCTGAAAAGCTTAGTCTTGCAAATAAAGACTCATAATTATAGAATGCTTGAAGGATCTATGCCTATTGCAATCATCTATAGAGTCTACTACAAGATTATGATGACAGCTTTTGCAACTAGAGCAAGAAATACATGTCCGAAAGGCTCAACCCTTTTGTTACAAACTGACTTCTCTCGTGCAAATGCTAACATTCATAGAACTATTCAATGGAAAGACATAATTGTTCCTAATGAATGGTTCCTCAAAGGAGAAACCAAACTACCTTCTAGTAACAACTTAAGGGCAAACAATCAACTTAGTTATGTTACGGAATATGAGGATGGAAGAGTCGGTATCTCTTTTACAAAATCCCAAAGTGTTAGGTATCCCAAGAACCTCTCTGAATCAAGCACTATTGGTAGTAAAACATAGGAGATCAATTTCTATTATACCAAATTCTCATATAAGAAAGGTTGATTATTCGGGTGAAATACTAAGACCTTTTTATACATTTGAATCTGGCACTGAAATACCCTCTACTCATGATGCTCCTTCTAGCCTGACCTATTCTTCTGTATCAGAAAATATCGGGAAAAAGATCAATGTTCTAGAAAAGGACTTTAAAATCAACAAAAAGTTTTTTCATGATGATTTTGTGGCTGAACATAATCCCCACAAAAGATTATGGTTCTTAGAAAACTTTCTAGAAATAAGGCAAAACATCCAAGAACAATTTTATGATTTTGAGATAAAACATAAGGTTAATATATTGTTCTTCAATTGGTTTCAAATATCTTTGCTCTGAGAATTTTATTGACTATCCTTTCAATAATATTGTTAGTCCAGTCTCTGAGAAAAAAGGAGTTGCGGAATGGGAAACAAAAAATAGTGCCAATAAAGTCCAGTCAAAACATCCACCTTTCCAAGAAATACTATTACCATTAGGAGAAGGAAAGGTTGAAGCGGTACCTATTAATGACCATTTAGAACCAAATTGGAAGAGTATTGTATCACAAATAAATTTTACCAATACTTACCTAGGAACTATAGGAAAACAAATTGAACGAATAGAAAGTCTGATTCAAACCCATTCAGTCATAATTAATAATCCAAACAAAGAGATATTAACTAAGGATATTAAATCCCAATGCCCTATATTTTAACCTTAACAAATCTCTTCAAAAGGGAATAGTGAGTATCCAGGAAGTAGCTCTACCTACATCATTCCAGATACTCCTGAACGATCCTCAGGTTAGAGAATAAACACTTTGAAACGTATTACGAATGATGAGTACCAACCATTTAAGAAACCTCAAGATCAGGTTAATAAGATCGAGTGGGATTCGGTCCCAGATCTTATTATTGCTAAACCAGTGTCCCAAGCTACCTTTATAGAAGAATAGTAGATCTGAAACTTTGACTACCGGTTACCGGAAAACACCGCTCACCGGAGTTGTTATACAAGTTCCAGGTTTCAAAACAAGTCCAAGTTGGACTTAACTTCAAATTTGAAGATCAAGTTCAAGTTGAATATATATATATATATATATATATATATACTATAAGAAGAGACCCAAGTTCTCCCACAGACCTCCACGTCGCCTCTTTCCTTCAATTTTGATGCACTCCCTTGCTGACACGTGTCAATATATGAACATGACACGTGTCACTAATTTTTATTGTTCTTTTTTCCAATCGTTGATGAAGCATATCATGTAAGCTTCCCCATTTCTTTTTCCAAATGAAAATCATTTCTTTTGACTTCTCGGATTAATCCAGCTTGTATTGTGTCATTCAAGCACCGTTTATACAGCTTGATTGACTCCTACTACTATCCCTGATGAACAATAGATGCACTTCTTCTCGGTGATTTCCTACATTATCCAACTCTCTTTCATCTGCTCCAAATGAAATTTCTATATGGTTTAATATCATTCTCCAAAAGCATTGCTTCTTTATCCCTGATCAACAAAGCATACATTTTTCCAAAAATTGATGTGCTTTCATTGTTGACCGGTATGTTAATTTCATAGCTAATGACATTAGCCTTGATGACCTTGGAGTGTTGTGTGCATTTGAGGCTGGTAAATCGTTCAGAGGTATGTAAAAGTTCATTTTTTTTCATTCTTATTTATGTTTTTTTATTCCAATTTATATTTCATATGGCAGGAATGGAAAATTATATTAGACATACAGAGAAGGGAGTTTTTCTTCATTTGGAGGTTTTATCCATTTTTCTTTTCTTTTATTTCATTTTTGGTTATTGGAAATGCATAAACACAATGTTTTCTCCTCTCTTTCGAATGCTCATCCCTCATCCGGTCCGTTAGGTAATATTTTCTCTCAATTTCTTATCCTATTTTCTGCTGACATTGTTTGATTTATACCCACTTGTCCTGATTTTAATGAGTTCAATAAAATAAAGCTCATGGGTGAAGTGTTATGGAAAGTCTTATATATGTATTGGATAGCATAGGATGGAAAGATCTTTAACCTTGATGGTATTGTTTGTTTGGTTTTGATGGCAGTTGTTGATTTTGGTGGG
This sequence comes from Gentiana macrophylla, assembly GCA_026214975.1. NCBI lineage: Eukaryota > Viridiplantae > Streptophyta > Magnoliopsida > Gentianales > Gentianaceae > Gentiana > Gentiana macrophylla. The sequence goes on along the minus strand of CM047810.1, from coordinate 55,360,720 downwards.
TTTTTCCTGGTTGTGCTTGCTAATGAAGAATGTTAAAGGTTTTTTGAGTATTTTTTCTGTCGTGTCCTTTGTTGCTTAATCAAGCAAATAGTGATTTAACATGTATCTTGGCAGGTAATCCTAGATGGCGTGAGGATGAATAATGTTGAACAATTGATTTCTGCAAACATGGTTGTGTCTTCTACTCTTTGCTGGATTAAAACATTGATACCAACATGTTTGATCTGTATGAACAACCTCGAGTGGATGTGTGACGGAAACTACTCCTAGACTCGATTTCCTATCTATGGTCCATTTGCTTTTTCTTTTTCATTTAAGGGTTTAGTAGTGTTATTTTTTCATTAAAGGTTTATTGATACTTTTAATTTTGTAAATTGTCTGGTTATTGTGAAATTTCATGATACAATCATGAAATCTAAGTTTGCAGTTTGAAGAACTAGAAAGATTAAGAAGAAGAACTGGAGAAAAACTGAAGAAAGTATGCTTATGCAGAATTGAACTAGTAGTCTTTCACAACAGTATGAAGCTATAACTTAACTTTTGAATTGAAAGACAACTGCCTTATATACTATACAAAATCTACTAGACATTTAGGTAGTTAGTTATGAGCAGTTATAACATCCTAACTATCTTTGACAGAGTTTAACACCCCCCTCAAGCTGGGTTATAGGGAGGAGTGAAGATCTTGGCTATAGGATAGGATGTCAGCAGATTGTAGACTGTAGTGCTGTCTAGAGCCTTAGTCAACATGTCTGAAAGTTTTTTTCTTTGTTGATATAGGCATAGGCTTCAATAATCCAGCTTCGACTCTTTCCCTCACAAAATGAGATATGGACTTATCGAGGCAGATGAAGGGTTTTACACGAAGTATTTTTCAAGTGCAACTACGAAATCCTGTATCTCAAAGATAGGTAAATTGTTTACTTTCAAATGCTTTTCCACAATAAAGTTTATCCATACCCGAACACCACTTAATCTCTTCCATTCAAATCATATACGAGCAGCAAATCTTATATACTCAATTTGCTTGCTTAAGTTCATTGATCTTTTTTTTCCTTTTACTTTTACCTTCGTTTAATTTGGTGCAAAAACATTATTTGACACCGTTTTTTTCCCTTTGTTGCAGGGCAAAGCCTTGTTATGAGGTTGCATAATATACTTATTGTTGTATATATCTTAGTGAATGGCTTGCTTCTGAGGACGTATTAGAGGGAGGATTGGTGAGCCGGAAGAGGTTGTGATGATATTTTACTCTTGTAACGCCCCGTTCCCGGATACCGAGTCCTTACCCGGAAATAGAACGTTCGGCACGTATAATATAAAATAAATTCTATATTATACGTAAGCCTCTACTACGTCGTATCGAGTTTCGCATTTTCGGAAGCTAAAAGACTCGGGTATATTTTTTTTTTGTACATGATAAGAATGGAAACACAACCATACTAAAGATAGAAAAGATATCTTACAACCACGATATATAAACTTTACAACAGTACGATGTCTTAAAAGATAAACAACTAGTATCTTGCAATAATTAAAAGAAATACGACAAGTCTTGAAATGGAATTGCAACATAATTTTTGAAGGAAATAACATAGTCTAGAAATAACAAAAGAACAAGATAAAAGCATCAAAGGTCGTCTTCAAAATCCTCGTCGAACTCCAGTTCAACCTGTTCATCTTCTCAATCCCCAAACACAACAAACATGCATTTGAGGTAAGTACAAACGTACTTAGCAAGAAACAGAAGCTATTGCATTAACTAGATTTCACAAAGAAAGGTTTACATTGTTATTAAGTTATCTTTATTTGACCGACTCAATTCTAGGGTTCACTTCATGCTCATCAACATGTTGTGACTAAACGTTTCTAGCTTAACTCAAGTTTGTTACACTGGCATTCAAGGGCACTACGCATGGTGCTACCCGCCATGAGGTATCGTTTTCAACCTATTAGTGGATCACAAAGAATAGCCACGGGTTAAGACCCGATAGTATACACGTTAAAGCGAAGTCACTCTACCATTTAGCCGTTTATAGGCCAGTAGAGTTATTCACTTTATCTGACCGCCCACACATCGTGATATAGGCAAGTGCTTTACCAAGAATGTTACGATGTTTAGTCTTTTACTACACACTTATGTAAATTATTAATCATTAACTAGCCACCTAAGTGTTTTCAAGGTAATAGCTCACTTAACAACTCTACTCCCTCTCTTAGACTCTAGACACAACATCCTAAACACGTACACAGACATTGATGAATACTAATTCATCAAAGCACAAGCCATTCATACCCTTCCGACGGTCCCGAACTTCAACTCTAAGGAAGAGTACATTCGGTGCCGGAACTAACGCATCAGAAGCTTAATCAAGGCTTGTTCATGTTCATTTAGTGTTATTAGATCAAGGGGTAACAATTAGAACTCATCTCGTAGCTTAAAACACACAAAATAACACTTAGACAAGATTGGGGCGCCAACACCTTTGGCGCGGCGCCAAAAGCGCCAGAGACTTCATTAAACTCTCTGTTCAGGTCAGGGGGGTGCCAAAGTCTTTGGCGTGCGTCAAAATGCACTAGAAAGCTCACAGAACTCTCTGGCTTAGGTTTGGGGCGCGCCAAAAGGTTTGGTGGGCGCCAAAACTGGGCAAAACTGCACAAAACACAGTTTTCTGCACTCTATCGATTTCTACTCAAACCCAACCAAGTTTAACATCATTCTAAACCTCATAACAGCAGAAAATATTTACTTCAACACCTCATATCATCAAGCAATTGAAAGATCACATTTAAGCATGATTTCAACATCAAAACACCCCAAAATAAAACCAAAACTTCACCAAATCATAACTAACACAATAGGGAAGATTTCCTTACTTGATCAAGGCACTACTCCAAGAAAAACTCCAGAAACTTTGTAGGCACTTCTCAAACTCCAACAAAAACCTATTTAATCCACAACCAATCCAAGAACTAGTTAGGATTGAGGTTTCTAACTACTCAAAACTACGAAATACACAACTTTCTTCAACCAAACATGGTCAAAACGTGATGAATCCAAGATTAGGGCTATTTTCATACCTTGATGAAATATGGAAATCTTAGTATCAAAACGATCCTTGCCTTCTCACGATGCTCCTGCTATAGATGAATATGAAAACGGAGTAGTAATGAGCAGTGAATTTGAAGAAGTCTCTTTTTCTTCTTCCTTTGATCTCAAACTCAGAATTAGAGCGTTTAAGTTCTCTGATAAATTTCTAATTAGTGGGGAGGTTATTTCCCAAATAAAACCTCCCACTAATTAATAGTCATTAAACACTCTAAATTCCCCTTATTTACAATTCATGCCCCAAAGAAGAATATATATATATATATATATATATATATATATATATATATATATATATATATATATATATATATATATTCGAAAAATATATATATAATTATATACTTATATTCAATTATAAACTTTAATTCCATAAAAAGATAAACATAATATTTCGTTCTCACAAAATGACACGTCTGCCCTTTCCCGAGAATCGGAATATTACATTCCTCCCCCCTTAAGAGGAGTTTCGTCCTCGAAACTTGAATGTACCGGGTAAGTTCAAAAAGTCTGGAAACTCTGTGATCATATCATCTTCCACTTCCCAAGTTGCTTCGTTTACTGTGTGGTTGCTCCACTGTACTAATACCAAAGGAATCATCCGCCTCTTGATCATCTTTTCCTTCCTATCCAAAATCTTAACAGGTTTTTCATCATATGCGTGGTTATCTTGAAGGATCTCCGGATCAACTGTGGCTTCAACATCCAACTTCGTTAAACATTTCTTCAACATCGAGACATGGAACACATTGTGAACTCTTGACATAGATTCCGGTAGTTTAAGCTTATAAGCTAACGGTCCAACTCTCTCGAGGATCTCAAAAGGTCTGACATACCTTGGACTTAGCTTTCCTTTTTGTCCAAATCGCTTAACTCCCTTCATTGGTGAAGCTCTCAAGTAAACTCTATCACCAACATCGAACTCTAAAGGTCTTCTACGGACATCAGGCCAACTTTTCTGACGGTCTTGTGCTGCCTTCAAGTTCTTCTTAACCAACAAAACTCTTTCATTAGCTTGTTCAACCAATTCTATCCCGGTAAGCTGCTTCTCTCCAAATTCATCCCAAAATAGCGGCGTTCGACATCTTCTACCATAAAGAGCTTCAAACGGCGGCATCCCTAAACTTGCATGATAACTGCTGTTGTAAGCGAACTCAGCCATGGGTAGATAATCAACCCATGATCCACCTACTTCCAAAACACATGCTCTTAACATATCCTCAAGTGTTTGGATTGTTCTTTCCGATTGTCCATCCGTTTGAGGGTGAAAAGCTGTACTCAAATCCAACGTTGTGCCCAAAGCCTTCTGCAAACTCTTCCAAAACCGACTAATAAACCGGCTGTCACGATCTGATACAATTGAGCCAGGGACTCCATGTAGTTTCACAATATTGTCCAAATAAAGTGTGGTCATCCTCTTCAATGACATATCCACTTTGGTTGGTAAGAAATGAGCCGACTTTGTTAGTCTATCCACAATGACCCATATCATATCATGCCCACTCTTAGTCCTTGGCAAACCGGTGATAAAATCCATTGTAATCTTATCCCTTTTACACTCGGGGATGTCCACGAGTTTAAGCATACCTCCTGGTTTCTATGCTCACTTTGACTTTTTGACACGTATCACATTCACCACAAACTTAGCTATTTCCAATTTCATTGAAGGCCACCAAAACGTTCCTTCAAATCCCTATACATCTTTGTAGTTCTGGGTGGATCTGCAAAGCTATCCTATGTGCTTCATCCATGACTCTCTGTCTTAAGTCTCCAAAATTAGGCACACATAATCGATCTTGGTACCAAAGGTTCCCATTCTTATCTAGGACATAGCCAATCTGTAGGCTTTTCTTTAGCAACTCGCTTCAAATCTACCAAGGGTGGGTCTTCATCTTGTTTACCCCGAATATCATCCATCAACTCGACCTAGCCAACAACGGTGCCACAAGCTGTTGATTCCCAAACCGAGCAAAACCGGATTTTCAGCCCATCTAATCGCTCTCGCCACAACTTCAACCCCTGAAAAGCGCAAACACCAAGCTTCCTACTCAACGCATCGGCGACCACATTTGCTTTACCGGATGGTACTGAATATCCAAGTCATAATCCTTCACGAACTCTAACCATCTTCGCTGCCTCATATTCAAATTCTCTTGAGTGAAGAAATATTTTAAACTCTTGTGGTCTGTGAAGATTCTTACCTTGACTCCGTACAAGTAGTGCCTCCAAGTCTTTAAGGCAAACACTCATCGCCGCCAACTCTAAGTCATGTGTTGGGTAGTTCTTCTCGTGTATCTTTAACTGTCTAGATGCATAGGCTATTACCTTGCCCCTTGCATCAACACACAACCTAAACCTTGTCCCGAAGCATCGGTGTACACATCATAATTATCAAAGATCTCCGAACCGCCAAAACTGGTGTTGTAGTCAATCTATCCTTCAGAGTCTGAAAATCTGTCTCACAATCACTAGTCCATTCAAACTTCACATTCTTTTGTGTAAGTTTGGTGAGTGGTGTGGCTATTTTGGAAAAGTCTTGCACGAACTTCTGTAATATCCGCTAACCCTGAAAACTTCTTACTTCAAATCAGAAAGAGGTCTTGGCCACTTCTCAACCACTTCTATCTTTGCGAGTGGTCTACTTGTATACCATCCCCAGATATCACATGTCCCATAAAACTGACTTGCTTCAACCAAAACTCACATTTCGAAAACTTAGCAAACAATTGTTTCTCTTTCAAGGTCTTCAACACTATTCTTAAGTGTTCTTCATGTTTTTCTCATCCTTTGAGTAGATAAGGATATAAATCTATGAATACTATCACAAACTTATCCAAATATGGCATGAAAACACGTTGCATCAAATCCATGAATCTTTGAAGGAGCATTAGTGAGTCCAAAAGGCATAACCAAGAACTCATAATGTCCATACCTTGTACTAAAAGCCGTCTTAGGTATGTCTGCCACTTTAATCTTCAACTGATGGTAACCGGACCTAAGATCAATCTTAGAAAACACTATCTTTCCCTGTAACTGATTAAACAAGTCATCTATCCTTGGTAATGGATACTTGTTCTTGATGGTGAGGTTGTTCAAGGCTCTATAATCTATACACATCCTCATGCTACCATCTTTCTTCTTAACAAACAACACAGCGGCTCCCCACGGTGAAGTACTTGGCTGAATTATATTCCTTTCTAACATATCTTTTAGCTGAGCTTTCAATTACTTTAATTCAGCCGGTGCCATCCTATATGGTGCTTTTGCTACTGGTGCTGCCCCCGGTACTAACTTGATTTCGAACTCAATTTCCCTATCCGGCATATTGCCTGGTAACTCATCCGGAAATACCTCGGGGTATTCTCTTTCTATAGGGGTTTCATCCAACTTAGGCTTAACTTGCTCTACATCCATTGCATACAACAAGTAGCCTTCACAACCTTTCTGACATGCTCTTGTAGCCTTAACCGCTGAGATTATCGGATGACGCTTCTTACTTGGCTTGTACACATTACCTTGAAAGGTCTTAGAAGATTTTCCCGGCACCTTAAAGGTTACTCTCTTTTCTCTACAGTCCAAGTGAACAAAGTTCTTGGACAGACAATCTATTCCCAAGATAACATCAAAGTCCGTAAAGTCCAACACTGTAAGGTCACTCTTGCACCGGTAAGATCCTACACGAATGTCTACTTGAGGTATCAACTTTGTCACTTTAGTAACTCTTCCTAATGGTGTAGTTATTTCCAAAGTGTTCCTTAAAGCTTCCATGGGTAAGTTTAGTTTCTTAGCAACCTTAGAAGACACAAAAAGTACTAGACGCTCCGGTATCAAACAAAGCCTTAACTGCTAAATTGTCTAATATTATCGTACCTAAAAAATGTAAATTCGTTTATTTTAATACAACTATAACATGATTTAACGTGTCATAATAGTACTTGAATAACATAGAATGAACAAATTAAAAGTACATGAGATAAGATTGTCATCTGGCTCCACAATCTCTGACTGCATAGCAAAAACTCGAACCGGTCGGCTTGAATTTCCTCTTCCGCTTGCTTGACCCTGACTTTCTTTACCTCCTTGGTTGGACAATTCCTTGCAAAATGTCCGGGATCTCCTGAGAGTAACAATCGCTGTGTTAGCCTTACATTCACCCGAATGATGTCTCTTGCATTTCGACAAAGGGTGCATTCTTTGATGGTCTTTCTTTGAGAAAGATCTTCGACGTCTTCTTCACATTCTGCTGAGGTCTTTGCCCGACTAGTTCCTTGACTCGACCCAAATGTTCTCTTAGCACCAACTATCACCGAAGGCCTGTTCTTAAAAGTTTCAACTTCTATGGCCTTGTTCAACAATTCTGCCATATTCCTTGGTGTAGCTCCCATCATACCGGCTTGTATCTCACGAGATAATCCATTCTTATAGAGGGCCATTTCTTTTCTTCAACTCTCATGATTTCAGGATAGAACCTTCCCAACTCGTTGAAACGATTGGTGTATTGAGACACGGATCGTGTATTGGCCTTGACTATGTTTTAGAAACAAACTTGCTTGATTTGCTCGAACCTCGGGTGGATAGTACTCATTGTAGAAAAGTTCCTTGAATTCTTTCAATCCGTAATCTTACCTCGTTGCTCTCTATTGCATCAAACCAACTCTCCGCCGTACTCAACAAAACCCGCACTAATCGAGCCATCTCTGTTTGTGCACCTTCACATTTCGACATGCCTTTTCAAAGCTTCTCAATCACATCTCAGACTTGAGTGGTTCTACATTTCCATGAAAGTCTTGCATACGATTTCTTTTCAGCCTAGTGTGCCAATCCACGGGTGATGCCTGCTCAAACGCTTGTGGTCTAACCGGAGGGTAAACAGGTGGGTAAACCGGTGGATAAGCCGGAGGGTAAACGGGTGGGTAACCATAGGGTACATGTGGTGCTTGAGGTGGATAAGGTGGTGGATATGGCTGTTGAGGTTGTTGTGGCTGAATCACAGGCGGTGCTTGTTGATAGGGGTGATACCTTGTTTGGTGTGGTGGAGCTTGGTATGGCTGATGTAGTCCATAAGGTGGGTATCCAAAGCTGTGGTGGTGATCAAACCGTGGTGATGGAGGGATAGCAGGTTGAGGTTGGGAACTTGCAGGTGGAGGGTAGAAGGTTTGCTGGTAAGGAGGGTAAGCTGTGGTTAGAGGATAGCTTACTGGTGGTGGTGGTGGATAAACTTCTGTCACTGGTGGTGGTACAAAACCCGTTGGAATATCACTTACCATCGTAAACTGAACCGAACTTCCCATATTCCATTGTGAAGGTTGCTCCTGATGAGATCGCGGTGTGGGGGTCACAGTATGAGGGGGTGGTGAGTAGCTCGGGTGAGGCGAAGGATTCTGCCTCACAAAGCCTCTTCCTACAACCGGTGTAGTATTGCCTGCCTCTGGTCTAGTTCCTGAACTTCCAGCCCCATGAACACCTCTCCTCGTTGTCACCATTCTAAAAGATCAAGAAGATCAGAATGTTACTAAGTGATCTAAAGAAACTTATCTCAATAGAGGAATTCTAAAGGACGTTTTTCTTTGATACCAACTGTAACGCCCCGTTCCCGGATACCGAGTCCTTACCCGAAAATAGAACGTTCGGCATGTATAATATAAAATAAATTCTATATTATACGTAAGCCTCTACTACGTCGTATCGAGTTTCGCATTTTCGGAAGCTAAAAGACTCGGGTATATTTTTTTTGTACATGATAAGAATGGAAACACAACCATACTAAAGATAGAAAAGATATCTTACAACCACGATATATAAACTTTACAACAGTACGATGTCTTAAAAGATAAACAACTAGTATCTTACAATAATTCAAAGAAATACAACAAGTCTTGAAATGGAATTGCAACATAATTTTGGAAGGAAATAACATAGTCTAGAAATAACAAAAGAACAAGATAAAAGCATCAAAGGTCGTCTTCAAAATCCTCGTCGAACTCCAGTTCAACCTGTTCATCTTCTCAATCCCCAAACACAACAAACATGCATTTGAGGTAAGTACAAACGTACTTAGCAAGAAACAGAAGCTATTGCATTAACTAGATTTCACAAAGAAAGGTTTACATTGTTATTAAGTTATCTTTATTTGACCGACTCAATTCTAGGGTTCACTTCATGCTCATCAACATGTTGTGACTAAACGTTTCTAGCTTAACTCAAGTTTGTTACACCGGCATTCAATGGCACTACGCATGGTGCTACCCGCCATGAGGTATCGTTTGCAACCTATTAGTGGATCACACCAATAGCCACGGGTTAAGACCCGATAGTATACACGTTCGGCGAAGTCACTCTACCATTTAGCCGTTTATAGGCCAGTAGAGTTATTCACTTTATTTGACCGCCCACACATCGCGATATAGGCAAGTGCCTTACCAAGAATGTTACGATGTTTAGTCTTTTACTACACACTTATGTAAATTATTAATCATTAACAAGCCACCTAAGTGTTTTCAAGGTAATAGCTCACTTAACATCTCTACTCCCTCTCTTAGACTCTAGACACAACATCCTAAACACGTACACAGACATTGATGAATACTAATTCATCAAAGCACAAGCCATTCATACCCTTCCGACGGTCCCGAACTTCAACTCTAAGGAAGAGTACATTCGGTGCCGGAACTAAATGCATCAGAAGCTTAATCAAGGCTTGTTCATGTTTATTTAGTGTTATTAGATCAAGGGGTAACAATTAGAACTCATCTCGTAGCTTAAAACACACAAAATAACACTTAGACAATATTGGGGGGCGCCAACACCTTTGGCGTGCGCCAAAACTGCTTCAGAGACTTCATTAAACTCTCTGTTTAGGTCTGGGGGGCGCCAAAGTCTTTGGCGTGCGCCAAAATGCACCAGAAAGCTCACAGAACTCTCTGGTTTAGGTTTAGGGCATGCCAAAACTGGGCAAAACTGCACAAAACACAGTTTTCTGCACTCTATCGATTTCTACTCAAACCCAACCAAGTTTAACATCATTCTAAACCTCATAACAGCAGAAAATCTTTACTTCAACACCTCATATCATCAAGCAATTGCAAGATCACATTTAAGCATGATTTCAACATCAAAACACCCCAAAATAAAACCAAAACTTCACCAAATCATAACTAACACAATAAGGAAGATTTCCTTACTTGATCAAGGCACTACTCCAAGAAAAACTCCAGAAACTTTGTAGGCACTTCTCAAACTCCAACAAAAACCTATTTAATCCACAACCAATCCAAGAACTAGTTAGGATTGAGGTTTCTAACTACTCAAAACTACGAAATACACAACTTTCTTCAACCAACATGGTCAAAAGCGTGATGAATCCAAGATTAGGGCTATTTTCATACCTTGATGAAATATGGAAATCTTAGTATCAAAACGATCCTTGCCTTTCTCACGATGCTCCTGCTATAGATGAATCAAAACGGAGTAGTAATGAGCAAAGTGAATTTGAAGAAGTCTCTTTTCTTCTTCCTTTGATCTCAAACTCAGAATTAGAGCGTTTAAGTTCTCTGATAAATTTCTAATTAGTGGGGATGTTATTTCCCAAATAAAACCTCCCACTAATTAATAGTCATTAAACACTCTAAATTCCCCTTATTTACAATTCATGCCCCAAAGAAGAATATATATATATATATTCGAAATATATATATATATATATAATTATATACTTATATTCAATTATAAACTTTAATTCCATAAAAAGATAAACATAATATTTCGTTCTCGCAAAATGACACGTCTGCCCTTTCCCGAGAATCGGAATATTACAATTCTCTTATGAGCTGATAATACAAGCAACATAGAACGTGAGATCCGTATCTTGGCGGGGCAAAACCCAGATGGCTTGTGAGCTTCCCAGCTTCATGAGAAACTGAGTTATGTAGCCACGGTTTGTCTTCTTCGAATTGCTTGCAGTCAAGTCAATTATCGGAACCTCATTTTTTGAATCTTTTTAGGCTAAGGTAATCATCCTCCTTGAGCATACCTCATTTGCATACATTTGTATTTGTAATACTTGATTCCTTCCTTGTGTTGCCAAAAGTTGTTGGTGATAAATTGCTTGCTGGTTAATCATGTCAATATGGATTACTTTGATGCTTTTATTTTTCTTCGTAAAGGATTCGGCATTTTTTATTTCATAGTTAGTATTCAGCCAATCGATATGAAAGTTTACGTTTTTTGGCTTATCCATCCTCATCATGTACTTATTGGATGAGGATAATAGGAAAAATTGGAATCTTATAGATTTAAAGCATTTCTTTGTTAGTTTTTGGTTGGGAAATGTCTTTTGATTAAATTTCTATAACGTCTAGTTCTTAGTGTCTCTTTTCTTTAAACTAAAGCTCATTGTTACCTCAGACGATTAAATACATCATATTTGTTCTGAATTGTGCTTCTATCAACTTTGATCAGTACCCATATTCGCGAACATAGTTACAAGCCTTTTTTGTAAACACAAAGAGATACATAAGATATTAGCAGAAAAGAAATCATTTGTCATTTAGTTCAATATTCCTATGAATTTTAAGAGTTTTTTCATTTCTTTTCTAATTCTTTGCATTCATCCGTATCTTCCTTGGTTTTTATTGGTAGATCTAAAGTTCTAGAGCAACAAGAATGCTAATGTGAATTTAGCTTAATAATAAAAAAATTATTTGAACTACCACATGTTTCAAGTATTGTAATGAATATTGAAGTGCATGTTCGCATTTATTAATATTTTATTTATGTTTTCGTCTATAGTTTTTGGAGTGTGATTGTGCCCTTTGCTTCTGTAGCTTTCAGCTTATTAAGAGCCAAAAATGATCTCGCGGAGGTTGATCTACACTTCCATTTAACCATTGCAAATCTGGTGCTGCCACATCACTGAACCTGGACGAGACGTCTCAGGGAATCCTTTGTTTTACATGTGAAAAAGTGCATCCGTTTTATTATTTCTATTTACGAAAAACAAAATCGGGTAAGGATTACCAATATAAAGTACATCATTGTTAGTTATATCTTTTGTTTATTGCAGTATTGTGCTTTTCCCAACTTTCAGAACGACGAGAACGAGTCTTGTGCTGATCCGAGGTATAAATCTTCAATCTTTGTGCGATCAAGCTTGTGAAAGTCATTGCTACTTTTTGCTTCAATGAAAATAATCGCTTTGTTTTAATGTATAGGTTGACTCTTAAGTCAATTACTTTTGAATATTCTGTGAAAATGTTCTTTTATCTTTCCCATGACATAATTATGATTACTGAGACATACAATGCTCATCCTCAAGGACTCAGAGTTTGAAAAAGGTTATATTATCGGTATTAATTTTAGCTTGAAAGGAATATAACTTGCTATTACTCATTTAGTGAATAGGGCTCATCCATTTGTATAATATTCCATTGGTTCTGGACTACCAAGTCATACTTGGACGGTTGGACCATGTCCGTGATAAAATTTGTGAGTGATTAATATTATGTTGTTAATCAGCATATTGGATACAAGTTGCACCCATTGCTACTTTTATGTGCATGGACTACATTTTTCTCACGGTAGCTCTGCTCTATGTTGGTTTGCATAATGAAATACGATTGTAATATGTGTAAATGGTGGAAATAGTTGTTAAAAGGTTCCCATGAGGCCATGATCCTATCTATGCTATAAGCCAAGTGCTCTCTTGCCTTTTTAATTGCCAGAGACCGCAAACACTATGGCTTTTCTATAATCGTACATATTAGATTTCAGTATCATATTTGTTTATTACAGGCATTATTCACTATTAAAATATATCTCATGTTTATGAAATACACGAACATGAGAACATACGAGGTGAAATAATCATTCGTTCTTTTGTAATGATGGATGGCCAAAGCATCGGAACTTCCCTATACAAAACATCAGAACTTATTGTAAAGTTATTTAGGTTTTTAAACGGATATATACCTGAAATAGGATATCAGTGCTCCTTTCATGTTTCAAGTTATTTCTTAGGCTGCTTGTGGTTTTATTGTTTTTTCCACCAAAAAAGGTTTTCAACATGTTATTATCGTATTATAAACAATAGAATAGATGCAAATAGAACCAAGAAAAAATAATAGCTTTACACATTATGTATCCATTCTTTTCTACTCTCATTGGTTACGTTTTGTGCGGGGCCCACCATGCCTACCTTCCACCACCACCACCAACAACAACAATAAAGACCGCCATGTACCAAAGCAAGCGGAACCAGGAAATTATTCGGGGTGGTCTTAGTATATAAACTGTAAAACTGGGGAAAAAAACTCGGGGGTGATCTTGGTATACAAACTGCAAAGCTAAAAAAAATTCTGAGGTGGTACAACCTAAAAAAAATGTTGCTAGCAAGTTATGAACCTATGACCTATATTTATTGAGTGAGGCCAAGTAAAGATTGTTATTGAACAACTAGGATAGACAATATTTTAGTTTACAAAAGGACACATTTTGCATACTAATATTAACACTAATACAAATACAATAATAAAAATAATTTTTTTGTTTTTTCTTTTCAAAATTTGGGGTGGTCTCGAGACCACCCAGCCATAAGGTAGTTCCGCCTGTGGCCGCAGCAACACCCGCTGCCGCAGCAGAATTATAATACTTTTTTTTGAAATCAAAAGAAAATTCTTTTCAATTCAAGTAAGCAAATATGTTGTGGTTATAGGAGTCCATTCATCGTGCATATAGACTTTTAGGGCATTGTGGGATAACCGTCGAAGTGAAGTCGGGGCCTAAAAGATCTAATCAAACAATATATAGACAAAATAGGCATTCGTCAGCATAGGAAGACCAACCGAGCGGAATGCGGCAAAAGAAAAGGAAGGAAAATCCATGGACCGACCCCATCATCTCCACCCCGTAGGAACTATGAGATCACCCCAAGGACGCCTTCGGCATCCAGGGGTCACAGACCGACCATAGAACCCTGTTCAGGCAAAAATGTAAATAGAAGGACTGGAAGAACAGCAGAGGCAGCTAACCGGATGCCCGTCCTCACATACATATACTTGAATCTTAGAACCTGGGGCTTTGTCAGCGCTTTTCGCACCTCTAAGTACAAAAAAGAAGGTAAATCCTCATATATATATATATATATATATATATATATATATATATATATATATATATATATATATATATATATATATATATATATACTATAGTAAAACCCGTGCAATGCACGGAATAATGTAAAATTTCAAAATGAGTACCAAATAAAAACGATCGCCTATGTTCAACAAAAATGCACGGGTATGAATCCTTTTAACCTCATGAAGAAACCTTTTCACCTATGAATGCAGCATTATTACTTTATATATTTTATACCAAACAACAACCAATCCACAAAACAATTACCAAGTTCCAAGTTAACATCAAGAAGACAATCCAAAGTCGACGCTCCTTTTGCGATCATGTATAGATGATTTATAACTTCCCAAATGCTCTTTTTACTTAACATGGTCGGTAACTTAAAATCATCAAAGCCGAATTTTCCAAAATATTCAATTAATTAATTTGATCTTCCCATAGACGTCCACTTATGCCAATGCATTTCCCGTATGGATATATGTGCCCATGGGGCATTTACGGTTCAATGTAATTTTAATAACAGACGCATGGATACAACACTCAAGTGAATAAAGCAATCGATTGAAGAACAATTTTTTTTAGGCATGTGGGCGATAAATCAAAAAGAGAACATATATGTTAGCCAATGTTTTAAAAAACAATAAACAAAAAAAAAAGTAAAAACAAAATAAAGGTACAACTGATATCTACCTTGGTTTCAGTCTTCAGATCCGAGAATCATGAAGGACTTGACGTAATGGTTCCTGTCCACACATAACATACCGAAGATTACTTGGGTTCAGATGTAGCCATTGTGGTTAGCGTCCCCACATGGGATACTGAAGATGTAAAGATAGAATGAAGAGAAAAAAAATCTGACCAAAACGTGTTTAAAATAATCCCAAAAACATGTCATTGTCAAAAACTGGTTCACCACAATGAACTCTTTGAAATGGTTTGGATAGTTCTTTGGTACAATCATTTGCTCTCCTCACGCTTTATTTGCACAATTTTCCGACATCTACCATTGAATGAAACAATCCGAGAGAATAGAAGGGTTTGAAATGCTTATAGGCATTGTGGGGAGCATAATTCATGTATTTTGTGCTTGTTGATTTTAAGGTAAATCCTTACCCCATTCTTAAATCACACATACAGAGAAACATAGACGTATACATTCAATGGTTAGTTTGTACTAAATAAAAAACAAAAAGTATGCAACACAAATAAAGCATCAGTGAACACGTGAAAAGAAGCTAAAAACTCACCTAAATGTAGGTAGAAGTTCCAACCGAATGCCTACAAAGAATAAAATTTGAATTTAGCCGACTACAATGTATTAGAGGAAGTAATATTTTCTTTGGCACATCTTTCTTTGGTAGGTATGCCCGTAAAACCACAAAAAAGTACAACAAATGCTAATTTAATCTCCGGAAGCAATGTGAGAAATGTGGACCAGTTTTTCCGCTCAAATCCACGAACACAAAATACACTCAAAATGTTGGAGGAGCAAAAACAGAGATCCAACAAAGATTCATTCTCCAAGATAACCTTTGTTTTAACACTGTATCCTAATCCCTCTATACTACTACCTAATGATATCTACATAGGGAAAAACACATGGATGTAACCAAATAAAATCAGAATATGAGTGAATTGTGACCTATGGGAGGAAACAATCAACAATGAAATGCCCAAATGTATTATGAAGTAGTGGTAAATCAGGAACATTTTCCTTTTTTCTTATTATGTTAAAACCAAACACAAAAAAGAAGAAGAGTCTATTACCATGAAAGACTTCAATGCAGTGGACCAGTAATACAAATTTGTTTTTATCTTCTTGACTGCTTGTGCATATATTTCTATGTAGATGCTGTATTGTGTTGTCCTCACTAAGACATTTCCACAAACACTTTCTGTTGCTTAAAATTATGATAATTTCCTAAGAAAATATTGAAACTACCAGCTATATTCATTCTCAGAGCTCATTCATTCGATGACATAACAAAACTGTTTGAAAGCATACTGGAAAAAAAAAGGTATGGAATGAGAAAAAAGAAAAAGAAGGAAACCTGTTGAATGAGCTTTCGTTGAGTCAAATTACCGAAAATCGAGACAATAGCATAAGCACCGGAGATAATCAATGCCTAGCTCTGACATCTACATTCAATGATAATCATGGCTTCTTTGATGTTTGATTGACAACCCCCTAGGCAAGCCAATAACTTTAAAAGCAAACTAAAATTAAACGTACGACTGTAATTCTACCTTGGGTTCAGATTTAGTCATTGTGGTTAGCGTCCTCACACGGGATGCTGAAGATGTAAAGATAGCATGAAGAATGAATCTTGGCAGTTGAACAAAGTCACTCTAAGAACAAAATCTTGCTTTTTAGAATTATCACTCTAAAAATACAACTGATATCACTGACAATGCTTGTATCATCAAACCTCAAAACTACAACTAAAGGTGCCACCCATGAGCAACAGAATTTTCAATTACTTGTGAGTACAGACTTTGACTATTTGTGTGTGCCTAAACAATGCTATATTCCTTGCTTCAGAAGCCTTTATCGTGTACATGAAATCGATCAGCTTAGTAACAAATATAGATGTCACAAAAAAACTAACTTAAGGTGCTTGGATTGATTATATACCCATAGTTTTAAGTAATGATTACATATATGGATGTACAGCTTAGTGATACATATTACATAAGGACATTACAACTAAATATTTAAGTCAAGGTTTTGACTTCGGATTTCGGAAACTGTCACCTAATATGCATATGCTATTAAACAAAGCTGATTAGTCATTTGGGATTCTACCGTATTTCCTCAGCAACTGGATTTCATATGCACATTTGACACCTAAAATGCATCTGCTCTTGAAGCAATGAAGAGCAAGTAAGTCGTAAGTGGTAAAAAAAATGTTATAATTTTGATAGAAACTGCGAAACATATTCAAATTTTCATACATTTACAACCTCCCTAACACAATAACAATTTTAAGATTCACAAACTGGGTCTAAAAATCAATTGAGCCTAAGTAAAAAATGGTATAATAAAGGAGCACTTTACCAATCACAACGAAATTTTAAAATCACAACCAACTGATGCTCTAATTGGATCCAAAATGAAGGAGAAGCAATCTTGGGTTCAGATGTAGCCATTGTGGTTAGCGTCCTCACACGGGATACTGAAGATGTAAAGGCATGAAGAAAAAAAAAATCTGACCAAATCAGGGAATATGAAACAACACTATAATACTTCAAAGTTATTGATGTAAATTTCAAGACTCCAATATGCATAAAAATAGAAAATGTGAGAGTTTTAATAACAACGATAACGTCAAGTAAAACCGAACACAAATCGAGGCAAATAGAAATTCCAAACATGTTGTTCTTCGGTCCACAACAAAAATAGTGATAGCGAAGTAGATAACAAAGCAAGGCAAAACATCAATTGAGCCTAAGTAAAAAATGGTATAATAAAGGAGCACTTTACCAATCACAACGAAATTGTAAAATCACAACCAACTGATGCTCTAATTGGATCCAAAATGATGGAGAAGCAATCTTGGGTTCAGATGTAGCCATTGTGGTTAGCGTCCTCACACGGGATATTGAAGATGTAAAGGCATGAAGAAAAAAAAATCTGACCAAATCAGGGCATATGAAACAACACTATAATACTTCAAAGTTATTGATGTAAATTTCAAGACTCCAATATGCATAAAAATAGAAAATGTGAGAGTTTTAATAACAACGATAACGTCAAGTAAAACCGAACACAAATCGAGGCAAATACAAATTCCAAACATGTTGTTCTTCGGTCCACAACAAAAATAGTGATAGCGAAGTAGATAACAAAGCAAGGCAAAATCAATGAACACTTACATGGTATAACGGCGCTCTGAACACCAAAGAAGCAATAGCAGCACCAAGCACTTAGCAGAAGTTATTGCAGTACTCAAATCAGAAAATTTGAGTACACGGTAGTATTCGGGTTGCGGACACATTCTTTAAAAGTGCAAAGACTCTTCTTAAAAATCAAACATCTTCGTAACATCAAACCAAAAGTAGTCGTTGAACATCAAACCAAGATATCATTGACATAGTCTAGAATGGAAAATAAAACTGTAAAAAAAATCAACCTTTTCGTAAGCTTCTGCAAATAGTGGATGCAGAAATTGAATATGATGTGCTATTTCAACCATCGCAGATCGTTTCTCAAACAATAGCAAATCCTGAAAGCAGAACAACCAAATTAGTAAGTAATCAATGTGAAATAAATCCAAAGGGAGGAAAAGTGTAAATATTTTCTGAAATAAGAACGAAATTAATCATTGAATGGATGAAATGTAAAACGCAGAAGAAACCTAAAGGAAACTGAATTGCTAATGTTGGACTACCCATCACCGAAATAACATATAAAGATGAAAGCAACCGGAATTGCAGGACGTAATGAGCAGTTGTTGTGATTTGGAAGTGGTGAGCGGTTGATGGTGAGATGCTGAGGGAAGTTTTGGAAGCATATCGTGGGGCAGAAGAAGGGACTGGTTTTGGAGCAGGTCTTTTTACTTATTATTATTATTATTATTATTTTTTAACTTTTTCCGGGTTTGGGTGCATAATCGATTGGCTAAAGCGCATTAATTGATGCTTTTTACTCTAAAATATAAATATAGATCTTCAATTTTCTATGCATCCTATTATTTACGGAAAAAGGTTGTTGACAATTTTGTCTTTATGTGCAAATTTTTTTTTTTTTTTTTTGCCTCTTGTAAATGTAAAACGACGCCGTTTAGCCCAAATTGCTTCTGGGAGATAATGGCCTCCACCACCACCGCCATGTCCTCGCCAATGGTGTTCCACCACCGACCTCCTATCTTCACACCTATATACTCACCCCACCCACCCACCCACCATGGGGTTCAAATGCATATCCAGCCTCTATTCTGCTATAATTTCTCCTTCCACTCCCTTCTACCTCCGGATTTCATGTAATTTACGGCTGCTATTTTCTCCATTGTTGGTGATTCTAGGGGGCCGTCCATTTCACACCCGCAGAAAGGTGAGTGGACTTCAGTTTGCATGCTTGTATTTGTCTTCCCTTTTCGAAATCGCATTTAAGACTGTATGATTTTGTGATTTAACTAATGGATTTGCGTTTTCTTCTTTCGTGCCATGGTTGGGGACTGAGTATTCTGCAATTGGCTGGGCCTTCTTCTCTTTGCAAGGCTCCTTTACCAGCGACATTGCAGGTATGGGTTCACCTGCTCTGTTTATTTCCATTTGTTGATTGTGTTTTGGGCTTCTTTCCTTTGTCTGGTTCTTCTACCGTTACTATGGGTCTGGTTTTTTCTTTGGATTTTTAATCTCTCTGATTTTGATTTGTTGATTTTCTGCTACAGGAAAAAAGGTGGATTATGGCGGTGGCGGTGGCTGAGAATCCGATGATGGTGTTTGTGATGGGCATCATTGCGGGGAGGGTAAAGAGCATCCAACGCATCTGATGGGCATTCTGTGTCTATGGATGAATCCATTTCAACATGTGATTCATTGAAAAGTCCAGACATTGAGTATTTGGATAGTGATGGCGTAGCTGTTGTGGAATCCTTAGAAAGAAGACATCTTGGAAGTTCTGCATTTCAGAGAACATTGACAAATCAGGTCTTCTAATTAATATGCGCTTCTTAATTTCTTTTTGAGTGTTCTGTTTAGTTGTTTTCATTCAACTGGATGTTGGGAATGTTCGTCATCTGTTCTGTATATGTTGTCTTGTTTCTATATGCAAGTTAGAGACTTGATTCATTTTTTAATTGCTTGCATCGATTTAGGAATATTGACCAGCTCAAGGGTCATTTGGAAGCAAGGTCATCTTTTTTAAAAAGAAACATTTTATTGTTTGGTTACTTTGCCCTTTCACTTCTTGCTCTTGTCACTGTGCTTTGCAGTTCATCTGTGTGTTATATTCTTGTGGACCAATAGATATCTGGTTTAATTGATTGTCATTATTGAACGTTTTCAATCATGTAGCAAAAAAAACTTAGACTTCAAACTGTTTCATTAGTGAAAAATTACATGTTGCTTTTATAACCATCTTGTTGTCTATGTGTTTCTTTAATCCTTTAATTCATTTTGTTTTTTTGGAAAATTAGGGATAAGGGACACAACTGGAATATTTTTAAGAATGAGACAACTACATATTTTTTATAGGGAGAAGGACAGCTTCAACTGCATAATTTTTATAGCGAGAAGGACAAACAGTGAATCCCGAAAATCAGTGAATCTTCCTAGTGAATCCCAAAATCAGTGAATTTCGACAGTGAATTTTGACAGTGAATCCCGAAAATCAGTGAATCTCGACAATGAATTTTAAAAATTAGTGAATTTCGACAGTGAATTTCGGCAGTGAATTTAAACAGTGAATTTCGAACACAAGTGAATTTCGACAGTGAATAAATAGTTTTGTCCTTTATGCAAAAGTTTCAAAAAACTGTCCTTCTACTCAATTGATGAAATATTTCTGTCCTTCTCCCTCATTCCCCCTTGTTTTTTCCCCAAGTTCTTATAAATGTCTTTTTGTTTTGCAGGATCGAACAAATTTTCATTTGCAGGTTAGTATTTGGTTTAAAATTCTTGCATTTAAGTGTGTAGTCATATTCCGCAACTGTTTTGCTATATGTGTTAAGTTTGTTAAATTTTACCGCCTTTTGGCTTGGGTTTAACGGTACTCATTGTGCCCAACAAAATGGAACTTCAGTCATACATTTTCAACTGCAACTAATTAGTGTTGGTATGTATTTGTGCACCTTTTCTTTCGCAAATTGATGACCCAAAGTAGGTGTCTTATGGAGTAAAGAATCCTTTGAATGCAGTGAAACAATTGGCCTTGACAACTATGCGGAGTGAGGTTGGCATGAGACATGCTTATTGTTTTACTTTTAACTGAGTGATTAATTGATTGAGTTCTACATGGCTGCAGATAGCAATTAGTGATGATGTCAAGGACTGGGGAGTGAATTCCCTGCATTGATTTGTCAGGGGAGTCGATTCTTTGGGACCAGGAAAAGCGGAGATTGATGCTTCTGTCATACAGGTTTGGGACTAATATTGGATAATTCTAAAAGCTATCAGTATCCTTATTCCTTACGTGCGAGCATATTATAACAATGTTTTCTGCTTAATGACTTCTTTCTGATTAGTTTGCGATGATAACATTCAAATATAATATGCATGCATATCAACTTTTTTTTTTTTTTTGAGAGTTCATTTACTTATGTTACCGCAGGCTGAAGTACTCAAGCTTTCAATGGAAGAAGGAATATTGGATGAACGCATAAGGTTGGTAGTATATTTTTAGCATTTTTAAACTATCTATGCTACATGTCATACTGATGCTTCGTATTGTTGCAGGGACATGCAAGAGAAGCTGAGGATTTTGAGTGAAGATGAAGACAATCAAAAGTATTTAATATACTTCGATTTAGATACTTAACCCCACTTTTTTTTGGCTTGTTCTTGTTCTAATTTGAAGTTCAATCATATTACTTGTCCTAGGTGGCTTTTTGTGACTGAAGATGACATCAAGAATCTACCATGCTTTCTGGTGATTGATTTCTTTCTTCTGTCAAATAATTGATTTTGAATTTTAGGAATTGCATGACCAAATATCGTTTCAGTTTCCACGTTTCACATTTCCATGTTCAACTCATTAATGCTTTTAGCGGTGTAAACTCATATGCTTTTGGTTTTGGCAGAATGAAACCCTCATAGCCATTAAAGCTCCACATGGTACCACCCTCGAAGTCCCTGATCCAGATGAGGTAAAGTTTATTGAATGTGATGGGATCTTCTTGCGTTTCTTGCTCAGTAAAGTAGCTTGATTCTCTATAAACAGGGTGTCGATTATCAACAAAGAAGGTATAGGATAATCCTCAGAAGTACCATGGGTCCCATTGATGTTTATCTTGTCAGGTATTGGTTCATTAAATAAAGACTTTGGTCTTGCTTTGGTATTTCACCGTTTACATGTCTTATTATTCTTTCTAACATTTCTACTTTGCCTTTTCTTTTGAACTATTACTTCAGTCAATTTGAGGAAAAATTTGATGAAATGAACGATTCGAGCAATCGCTTAGCTACCCAATGGTTGCAAGTTCAGGTCCAAATGAGAACCATGCAGCAGAGAAACCTCCAGTGGACGATAGAATAACCGAGGAGCTCGGTCCTTCTCAGGACCATGCTGTTGGAATGATGAAAATCGTTCCCTCCGATGTAGATGTAAGTAATACTATTTTCGACAAGTGTCTAATAAAAGTAGGACATGGATATATAATGATGGCGGTTTTTAATCTTTCAGAATAATGAAGATTATTGGCTTTTATCAGATGCTGGTGTTAGCATTACTGACCTGTGGAAGTCAGATGGTATCCTCTAAATAATTTGTATGCGTTTTTTATTTTTTTCAATTCAAACATAATTTTTTCTTAAATCGAATGTCTGATTATCTAATAATCACGAGCAGGTGGTGGGCTTGAAAGCTACTTTTGCTTCGTCTGTCAATGCCACCAGATAGCCAAACTCAGGTAAAACCGCACACATCTACACCTTAAATATAAACTACACTGCTAACCTACAAATTACACTGACCAGAAGCTTACGCAGGTGCAAGCTAAATGCCTCTATGACAAACACATCGAACACAGTCATGGTCACTATGTTTGATAGCATCGCCGAGGAGATACTGAAGAAAACCTCTGCAGAAATGCATGACATGACTGAGCAGGTACTTTCAAATCAATACAATTATTGAAAATTCATACCCTAGACAGCATATATAACACTGCCGAACCACTTCCACAGAAACGCATGAATCGCCACGTCGCACAAACACACGCCTAGCGGATATGACAATTACCGCCAGTGCGTGCACAGAGAAAAAGATTCGATGATCGCAAGACGCGGTACTCAATCCAACAGCTGCACTTCGACAGCCCGAACGAACCTCGCCAACAGACGCCTCATGCCATCACAACGAAACAAAGGCGTAGGAAACAACAGGTAATTGCATACACTAAATACTTGCCCCACTTGTACCATATACGTGCAACTTCAGCTACTACTTCACCATTAATAAAAGCCAAAGCATTGACTACTAAACGAAAAAAACATGTTAACCTGCAGATTCCGCAGAAAACGCCCGCAAAATAACACGAAACAGAGGACAACCACGCTGCAGTAAAAGACACACTCGCAAGACGTAACGCACTTGGATACAGGAAAGATGGAGATGCAGACTCATTGGCACCGGTGACACCCATCAAAAAGATGAAGTTCACAGATATCTAAGTACTTTACTCCTCAACAATGTAAAACCCACATCCCTATTCCCTAAGTCCATAAAACTATCTATTTTACTGTCTACTCTCACAAAGGCAGCTTATGTAACAGACAAACAACAGCATGCCAGGTCAATCGTAGTCAGACCAATCTATTTTGCTAAGTACTCCCACATCGGCAAACTTATGTATTTTGAGAAACACGCTGATACATGTACAACGTGTTTCTAGGCACAACTACTTTCAGTAAAAAAAAAGGCATAACGGACGTATTTTGATATATTACAACCACATCTTCCCCTACACCCACAACGCAACACATAAAAACACAACTTCGTCATTCAAACATGCAAAAAACAACAAAAACCGAGGGCCTCATCGTGCAAAGCACGATCATCCCACTAGTATATATATATATATATACGAAAAACCAAACCACGAATTCCAAGATACTCCCTTAATTTATATAGACCTTGCTTTTTTAACAAAAATAAACCAAAGATTATTTTTCTTCTTATATAATTCTAATGTATGTGAATACGAATCCATTTTCATTTTTCTCCATAACCAATTTTATCGTTTACGGTCAATATCCTTTGGAGACCTTCTTACAAGTATTTCTCTCGCTTGCAGCGAGCGATGTTGCGAGTTATTATAAGCCACTCAACTGATAAGTCAAGTTTATGAAATAGACTCAAAACGTATGTGAGAGGATACTTAATGCTCTAAAGAGGAAAGGTACGTCAGTCACTCGAAAGAGGGAATATAAATCGAATTCTCTTAGTTTGATATTTAATGCGATTACCTAGACTATATCAATTTATACAAATACCTCGACGATTTCCACTAACATACATAAAGTCAGCCGCAGCAGCCGCCCCAGCAACACCAACAACAATAATAATAAACTATATGCACCATAAATTTGTAGCCAAACTTAGTTCAAAGTTCAAACGACTTCAGAATGGCTATGAAAGTCACATGTTCGAATCTTCTATGATATGCCATATTAAAGAGCTTTAAGTCCAACATCTATACGTAACAGTCCGACACTCTAAGCACCACCCGAACCGAACTCCAGATTAGTCAGGAACACCGAGGAATTTCAATCATGGGGCAACCGTCTTGTGAAGAAAATATCAGAAACAAACAGAAACAAACAAAAAATAAAATGCCAAAAACACTTCTCTAATATGCAAGAAGAATTGAAGCTACAACAACTCCTTAACAAGAAACTTGAATACCGATTTGAGTTGTCTACTCTTTAAAATCATCTTTATCATCAACCGGAATTGGTCTGTTCCTCCAGAAGACAGCTAGAGCACTTCCACCAAGCTGTAATAAGAGTACACAATTTGTCAATGTGAGACTGACCGGAAGATCACAAATGCAATTAGGCATGCATGTACCGGAAGGGGTGCACATGGTCCGGTTTTCCGGTTTTTAACCACTTTCAAAACCAAACCATTTTTTACGGTTTCAAAATTTACAAACTAAAACCGAACCATAACTAGGTAAAACCATTTTATCCGGTCCGATTTGGTTCGACTTTGTTACGGTTTTTTTCTGGTTTTTAGTCCTCTCTATTTATACAAATAATTCACTGAAAGAGAATTATCACGGTTTAGTGAATTCATGTCTTCATTCATACAACAATCATACAAGATTCTCATTCTCCATCTCCCATAAACCATAACTCGAATGTCATTAAGTCCTCTCTCTCTCTCTCTCTCTCTCTCTCTCTATATATATATATATATATATATATATATATATATATATATATATATATATATATATATTGCGTGTGTGTACACACAACATTATATTATCATATTTTCCAATTAATTCATCAAAGAGAATTATCACTTGTTCAATAATTCATGTGTTCATTAATACAACAATCATACAAGATTCTCATTCTCCATCTACCATACAACATAACTCGAATGTCACTAGGTCCTCTCTCTCTCTCTCTCTCTCTCTATATATATATATATATATATATATATATATATATATGCGTGTGTGTACACACAACATTATATTATCATATTTTCCAATTAAGATGATCATATAAAACCTTGTAAACTGTTTTATTTCATCTTGTCATAGGTCTTATTAGGATGGGCATCAAACTACGTGTGTGAAGTAGTTGATTGAAGTATTAATAGATCATTGACTGAGATATTAGTTATTTTAATATAGTGATAATTGAGGGAGACCGATGAAAAGTCGGTTTTACTGTGGTGCACAGGTAGAGTGGTACACGAGTGAATTGGTGTGGTGCAAATAAAGACCCCCTTAATTAATAGTGTCGATATTCATAGACATACACACACATGTATATATATATATATATCCGATTCCGGTTTGGTCCGGTTTTTATCATAGAAAACCAAAACCAAATTGTTTTTCACAGTTTGGTTTTTTACATTACAAAAAACCAACCAAAAACCATGGTTTACATATTTTCGGTTTGAACCGGTTTGGTTTCTGGTTTTTTTGTTCACCCTAAACTAGAAGAGTGCATGCGCTTATACAAAAACAAATATCGTGGAATGTAGTTTAAGAGCTACAAGTAACGTAAAATTTTAAAGATCTTGTATTTTATAGATATGTATAGATATTAAGTTAACTTTGATTTAGTTAAAAAAAAAAAAATTCAACTGCTATGAAGTAGAGAACCATACCGCCATACAGACAACGCTTACAGCAGAAGGCACTGCCACTAGAGGGTTCGTGAAATGCTTTTGCGCAAGCAAAAATCCAAGTGCAGAGCTCTGTGTTACAAAACAATCAGCAAATTGATTAAGGGAATGAACCCATTTAAACAAAAAAAGATTATAAAAAAAAATAAAAATAAAAATAATAAAAGGGCGGGGTTGGGTTTGAAGAGCGTATATACAGAACTCTTTTAGAACAAATGCAGAGTATATACTCTGCAAATTAGCATCAAGACAACACCATAGGTAATATTCAAGGTTCCATGTTCATCTAGGAGGTGGATATAAAAATTAAAAAAAAATAAAAAATAAAAAACCTGCATTCCGCATTCAATTGAGATGGTTCTTGAAGTTGATTCACCAAACGATAATTTGGAAATCCAGTAACCAAGGAAAAATGCAGCAGCATGTAAGATGGCTACGGGAAGCAATAACTGTGCTCCTTGAGCTTTCAATACTTCTGAAACTTGACCAATCTTTTAAAACCAAAAACATGAACAAGTTTAAGTCAAATGGAAGAAGAATATGAAGACAGACAAAAAAAAACTCATGCAGTAATTATTAGCAACATTTTAAACTAACCGGACTAGCACAAAGAAGAGTAGTCAGAATGACACCAATCAAAGGTGTAATAGATATTATCTTCGACGTGAATTTGGGAAAGAACTCATTCGCCAACACTGTCCAACAAAACATCTAACAAGTTGTAGCTTTATATGTTTGTTTGAATAATATCATCATAAAATCAAGAAGAATATTGTCAGGAAAAGAGAATACTTTTCACATCTAGTATTTCTTATTTTGGTTACCTCCAACAATTGTAGGAACTAAGACAACTTGAAAAGTGCTTATGGCGAGGCCCTGAAACGAGAAGATTTGCATCACATTATATAATAAAATTTTCAAATATCAAGAGCACTACCTAAAGGCCAGGAAAGAACTTGCCAAGGATTTAGCAACACATAACGACGCTTAGGGCTACCAACACGACACGTAAAGCACAATTGAATATATTAAAAAATTTCACTGAGAGGAGCATCTCTTGGTACGGAGTTATCTATCAATAGTCAAACTACTGAAGAATAGTTGACATAGTAAGAAAACCTGCTTTTTCACCCCTATCTTGTAGCTTACGGACCAAAAAAATCGGAATTGCATAAATTGAACAAAAAATAGAAGCTACTGATAATGATGAACATCTATGGAAAGATAATAACTTACGGTATTTACTGTTACAGTAAATACTGTTCTTTTACTGCCTTTTAATTATTTACCTTCTGTAACTAATCCTAGGATATTTTCTATTCCTAGTGTATTAGCTTTAGTTTAAAGGGCTGATATTATCCCCAAATAATATAGCCGTTGTTTGTAGCCGTTGGAACCAAGTCTTGTGCTTTGTTCTTCTATTTATAGTTGTAATAGAGTTTCAAGTTTACCAAGCAATAAACTCTTCTTCTATTGCAATAATCTATATGGTATCGGAGCTAGACTCTCTTTTCTCTTCTTAAAATCTCTTTTTTGTTCTCGTTCCTAAATTTGAAAAATGTCGGAAACTCTTTCAGGACTCCAAAGCAAGTTCTCATTACCTCTTCCAATCGCACCAATGGACTCGGATTAGAGCATCCAAGTCTACAAATCACCTCTCGCAAAGTTCAATGGGTCTAACTATAGACAATGTTGGCGTGGCGGTGAAAATCTTCGTGACGGGAAGAGGCAAGATGGGATACTTAATCGATCAAGAAAGATGCCAAGTGAAGAAGATGTCGATGCCTTCTTCATATGGGAGACAGAGAATGCTATTTGTCATGTCATGGCCGATTAACTCCATGATTAATGATATAGGTAACAACCATCTGTTTGCCTCTATTGCCAAAGAAATTTGGGATTCTCGTGGGACAATTTTACTCAAACAAAGGGCAATTTTGCCCAAGCTGGGTAAAATCTACCATTAGAAACCGTAAACAAGGCACTCTTGATGTCACAAAATATTTGGGCTTCCTTGACCAAATCGGCAAGAATATGATCGATTGATCGCTATTAAGTGCACATGCAAGATCGATGCTCGACTTTTCAAAACCTTCTTGAAAAGAATGGGTGTTTGAATTTCAGGAGGACTTGATCCTCTTTTGAAGTCGCTAGTGGAAAGGGTCCCGTCCCAAGTTCCTTTACCTAATACTATGGAGGCCTTTGCCTACATCGTAAATGAAAGTATGAAAGGAGTCATGGGTAGCCATCCTACTCTGTTGGTGAACAATCGCTCTTCTCATTCAGAGCTCAAAATGCCATGTTTGGCAAAAAAAAAATCGAACAAAGGCCACAATTGTTGTGTGACTACTGTAAGAAGAAAGGGCACAACAAAGAAAATTGTTGGCAATTACATGGGAAACCTCCTAGAGCTCAACCTTTAAAGAAATCTACTCAAAGTGGGGATCATAAACAAGCTTTTATTGCTGCTTCTCAACCCATTTCTAAGGAGCAACTAGATATTCTTAATCAACTCTTTGGGAGAAAAGAAGAGCAGAAGCTGAATGATCTGTCTACTAGTGGTATAGCTCATGAAGGTAATGTCCCTTGGATTGTGGATTCTGGTGCATCCAACCACATGACAGGGGACTACACTCTTTTTTCTACATATCACCCCTCTAATGGGCAGCACAAAGTTAAAATTGCTGATGGAACATTATCTACTGTTGCTGGAAAAGGAAAGATTCACATATCTAAAGATATATGCCTTGAATATGTCCTTCATGTTCCAAACCTTACTTGCAATCTACTTTCCATCAGCAAATTTACTAGAGATACTAATAGTATTGCTAATTTCCACCCTACTCACTGTGAATTTCAGGAGCAGGGATCAGGGAAGAAGATTGGCGATCTTGTCTCTGAGGATGGACTGTATTTTTCAAAAATCAACACTCCACTGTATAAAGTTGTTGATACAAAAATGACATCCTTTTGTGGCACGAGAGATTAGGGCATCCTAATTTTGCTTATTTAAAGATGCTTTTTCCTAATCTATTTTGTAATAAGGATCCTAGGTCTTTAAATGTGAAGTGTGTGAACTTTCCAAACACACACGGTCTGCTTTTTAAACCTAGGCCTTATAGGAGTTCTTCTCCTTTTCTTTAGTTCATAGTGATGTTTGGGACCTTCAAAAGTCCCAAATCTTAGTTGTAATAGATGGTTTATATCTTTTATTGATGATCACACAAAACTATGCTGGGTCTTTTTGATGAAACATAAATCTGATGTGTACTCGATTTTCAAAGATTGTCTCTATGGTTGAAACTCAATTTCAAACAAGAATTAAGATCCTTAGATCTGACAATGGCACTGAATACCTTAACTCTCTGTTAAGTCCCCTCTGTTCTGAGAAGGGTATAGTGCATCAAACTTCATGCACCAATACCCCTCAACAGAATGGAATAGCAGAGAGGAAAAACAGGCACTTGTTGGATGTTGCTAGGGCTCTTCTTTTTCAAATGAATCTCTCAAAATCCTATTGGGGAGATGCAGTGCTTACTGCAGCTTTTCTAATTAATAGGATGCCTTCTAGGATCCTGCATTTTAAAACTCCTTTAAACATGTTCAAAGGCTTATATCCTGAATCTCAACTGGTATCATCTATACCACTGAAAATCTTTGGATGTATAGCCTTTGTTCATAATCTTTCACCTACTAGAGGTAAGCTGGATCCTAGTAAAAACCATTTTTATTGGTTATTCTTCAACTAAAAAGGGTTACAAATGTTTTGATCCCTTAAAACGAAAGTTTTACACCTCTTTTGATGTAACCTTTTTTGAAGGTGTCCCTTATTGCCGTACGGATCCTTTAGTCACTAGTGATCATAATACAATCTTGGAGATGGAAAGCACTTTTTCTACTGTTCCAGAACCAGTGATGGAATCTATGATCCCTGGAAAAGAGAATCTTGAGTGTGGTAAGGATATTTCTGGAACCCCTGTCCAAAAGGATATCATCATTTATACCAGAAAAGGAAAGGTCCATCCTCCCAGATCAAGTTCAGCTCCTACTCAACTTTCTCGATCCTACTCCGAGCTAAGTAGTAGAGAATACAATAAATGAGATGGAAGAAAGTCTTGATGATGATGAACAATCTGAGGAAAGTATGGAACTTCAAAACAATGAAGGTATCAGTGATCACAATGTGCCTACTCCGATTGCCCTAAGAAAAGGGGTCAGGGAATGCACTAAACACCCTATTGACAGATTTGTTTCCTATTCTGCTGTGACAGAACCTTATAAAGGTTATTTGGCAAACATGAATGATGTGTTTATTCCTAAAAACATCACTCAAGCTCTAGCTGATCCTAAATGGAGAGCTGTTGTTCTTGATGAACTAAAGGCCCTCATGAATAACAAAACCAGGAAAAGGTTTCTTGACTCACAAAAGGTACCAAAATGGTTGGATCAAAATGGGTATTTTGTGTGAAATACAAATATGATGGCACTGTTGATAGGTTAAAGGCCAGACTTGTGGCCAAGGGTTTCACACAAACTCCTGGCATTGATTTCACAGAAACTTTTGCTCCTGTAGCAAAGTTAAACACTGTGAAGATCTTATTGTCCCTTGCTTCATTAACAAGCGGCCCTTTATCGGATGGATGTGAAAAATGCGTTCCTAAATGGTGATCTCAAAGAGGAAGTATTTATGCATCCACCTCCTGGTTTTGAGCATAAATTTGATAAAAATCAGGCCTGCAAACTGTTGAAATCCTTATATGGATTAAAACAGTCACCAAGGGCTTGGTTTGCTAAATTCTCCACAGTTATCAAGCAAGGAGGTTACATTCATGCTCACTCTGATCATACTCTGTTTTACAGGCGCTTTTCGGTCTTTTATGTATCTTTCCATGTTCCAGTAGGGTTTTGGGATCTGCATTTATGTTTGATTTTATTTGATTTGGTTGTATTTTCTTTTATAGAAAGTTTGATTTAATTCTGATTTGATTTGATTTGATTCGATTCCTCAAATCAAGGAGTTTAAATCAGACAGGTTTCTAGACTTTTTCCTATTTAAGAGAGGACACTCTCTGTAATAGAATAACAAATTGAATAAATAATATTACAAAACGTTTCCTCTTTTTCTAACATGGTATCAGAGCGTAGGTGTTCTAAACCCTAAAATTATGAATTACCGCGCAGCCTTCACCGGGGAGTTGATCAACACCACTGCTGGTCAATCCTCTGGATCAACCAATGAAGAAGGGAGTTCCAATCTTCCCCCTTCATATCTTCCGGTCCCAAGGAGACTGAATGGAAAGAACTGGATTGAATGGTCTCAGACCATCAAGTTAACAATCGATGGACGTGGCAAGCTAGGGTTCCTAACTGGTGCAGAAAAGGAACCAGCTACAACTGATCCCAAGCACAGCACATGGAAATCAGAGAATTCCATGATTAAGGCCTGGCTAATAAACTCAATGGAGCCAAACATAGCTGACCCTATATGTTCCTTTCAACCGCAAAGGACATCTCGGGATGCGATGAAGAGATGTACTACGATCTGCAGAGAACTCCTCACAGATTTATTATCTAAAGACTAAACTGTGGAATTTGAAGCAGGGAGGCAAAGATGTGACCTCATACTACAATGAGATAGCCACCCTTTGGCAAGAGCTGGACATATGTCATGAGGACACATGGGAATGTGCAGGAGACGGTGTCAAATTCCAAAAAAAGGAGGAGAATGAGAGAGTCTATTCCTTTCTAGCAGGTTTAAACCAAGATTTGGATGAAGTGAGGGGTAGGATATTGGGAAAAAAAGCCTATCCCCTCATTGAGGGAGGTCTTTGCAGAAGTCATGAGAGAAGAAGCCAAGTGATGAGTAATGGCTCTGAATCCCCTCAGAGTCAGGATCTTGAAGCATCTGCCTTAGTTTCAGCAAGGGGAGGAGACACCAAGGGCAGGAAGCAGAGATTGGTATGTGACCACTGCAAAAAAACAGGGCCACACAAAGGAGACATGTTGGGGTATCCATGGAAAACCCCCAAACTGGAAACCAAGAGGGCAAGCAGAGTTGGTAGAGCCACAAGCAGGGCTAACCAAGTGTCTTCTGAACAAGGTGATAAGACCCCTGTACCTCTGTCCCTGACAAAGGATCAACTAGAGCAGCTCAGCCAACTTTTGGCCAACCACAAAAGTTCCCAGTGCAACCTTGCAGATTCTGGTAATCCCTTTG
Source organism: Gentiana macrophylla (assembly GCA_026214975.1). Taxonomy (NCBI): domain Eukaryota; kingdom Viridiplantae; phylum Streptophyta; class Magnoliopsida; order Gentianales; family Gentianaceae; genus Gentiana; species Gentiana macrophylla. Next base: position 55,328,227 of record CM047810.1, on the reverse strand, counting down.
CACTTTCCACCTTAAAAAACAGATCTGTAGCACATTGGATCATTGATTCAGGTGCAACAGACCACATGACTTTCTCTTCCAACAAATTCTCCTCATATTTACCTAGTGGAGGAAATCAGAAGGTGAAGATAGCAGATGGATCTTATGCTGTGATTGCAGGCAAAGGATCAGTCTCTATCTCTCCCTCTCTTATTCTCCCTCTCTTATTCTCCATGAAGTCCTACATGTGCCTAAACTATCTTGCAACCTTATCTCTGTAAATAAGCTGGTCTCAGAGGCCAACTACAATATAATGTTTTCCTCTACTAATTGTAAGCTGCATGATGCAACTTTGGGGAAGGAGATTGGCAATGCTAGGGTGGTAGATGGCCTATATGTATTGCAAGAAGGAATGCTTGGGGGAATAATGAAGAGCCTAGGACTAGATGTTGCAATTCAGCAAATTTGTCTAATTGTGAAATCAGAATGTGGTATGCTAGGCTAGGACATCCCAATTTTGGGTATTTGAAAAAATTGTACCCAAAACTTTTTATCCATAAAAATGTTTTCGACCACCATTGTGAAATTTGTGAAATGTCAAAACATAAACGCAAAGACTACCTCACAAATTTCTATAAACCAACCAAACCATTTACAATAATCCATAGTGATGTCTGGGGTCCCTCTAGACACATCACTCTAAATGGACATAGATGGTTTGTCTCGTTTATAGATGATCACATCAGGGTAACCTGGGTTTACTTACTTAAAGAAAAATCAGAGGTTGAACAAGCTTTTAAGAGTTTTTACAATATGATTTTAATGCAATTTCACACTCTATTGAAATACTCGTAGCGTATAATGGCACCGAGTATTATAACAAGATTTTAAAAGAGTTTTTCATGACCAAAGGATCATCCATCAAAGTTCATGCGCCAACACACCACAACAAAATGGTGTGTCCGAAAGAAAGAACAGACACATGCTTGAAGTGGTTAGATCTCTCTTGTTGGCTTCAAAATGCCCTAAATACTATATAGGGAGGCACGCTTCACTGCGATCTACCTCATTAACAAAGCTTCCTCAGGAGCATAGGATTTTGCAAACCTATTGATAAACTCAAAGATTTTTTCCTAATACAAGACTGGTTCAAGATTTGCCCCTAAAAATATTTGGCTGTGTTGCCTTTGCACAGACATATAATCAGGGCAAACTTGATCCTAGGGCTACAAAATGTACCTTTGTAGGGTACTCTGCACACAAAAGGGGTTATAGGTGCTTTGATTTTGAAAAAGAAAAGATCATAGAAACAATGGATGTTAGTTTCTTTGAAAATCAGATGTACTTTAATCGGCATCATCTTCAGGGGGAGAACCTAATGACACTTGGAGATGGTGCAGATTTTGTGTACACTGATCATGGGATAGAAGTGTCTAGTATTCCACATTCTGACCAAACAGAGAGACAAAGTGATGAAGATTCTGGGAGCTTGACTAGAGGGAAGTCCCCAAAGGACCAATCTCCTAGGAACTCCAAGTCTGTAACTAGGTTCGAGGGTCTGACTTATTCCCGGAGGTACCCTAAATTCACCACAAATATACCATATGTCACTCAAGATGGCCAAGAACCCGATCAGAGACATTTGAGCGAATCGACAATAGTGGTGAGGAACTGCCCCTATCACCCCAAACTCACCACCATCTGAACCAGAAAATTCCCCAACTCCTTCACACTCAACAGAAAATTCCCCATCTCCTTCACACTCAAAAATGAACCCTATTTCCCAGAATGATCACCTTCTTCTAGATGTTCCCATTGCTATCAGAAAACCCCCTAGGGAATGTAAACTACCTAACCTATACCAACTTATCCTCCTCACATCAAACCTTCCTATCCAGCATCTCAAAAGACAAAATTTCCAAAAATATAAATGAAGCTCTAGAGAGACCTGAGTGGAGGACAGCTGTACAGGAGGAACTGAAGGCTTTGGTAAATAATGACACGTGGGAGGTGACTGATTTACCAGCAGGGAAGAGATCAGTAGGGTGTAAATGGGTGTTCACAATCAAATACAGATCTGATGGAGAGATTGAAAGGTATAAGGCAAGACTTGTTGCTAAGGGATACAGCCAAACATATGGAATTGACTACTCAGAGACATTCTCACCAGTTGCCAAATTAAATACAGTAAGAATCATCTTTTCAATAGTCAGAACTGGATCGCCACTGCACTGCCTAGATGTAAAGAATGATTTCCTTCATGGAAACCTAAAGGAGGAAGTGTACATGGAGCTACCTGTGTTTTGGGCAGAGAAACAAGGTGTGCGGAGTTGAAGAAGTCTCTATATGGATCAAGCAAAGCCCTGGGCATGGTTTGACGAGTTTTTAGCGAGTTCTGTTGAGAATTGGCTTCAAGCAAGGGCACTCTGATCATACCCTATTTATAAAAGGAGGCACTGATGGAAGGGTCACAGTTCTTGTGGTGTATGTGGATGACATCATCCTAACAGGAAATGATACTTGGGGTATCAAAAACACCACAGAAAGACTTAAAGAAGAATTTGAAATCAAGGACCTAGGGAGGCTTAAGTACTTCCTGGGCATGGAAGTGGCAAGATCAGACAAGGGGATGGTTGTTTCTCAAAGAAAGTATGTCCTAGACCTCTTGCAAGAAACAGGATTGTAATAGGGTGCAAACCTGCTAGCACCCCAATGGAGAGCAACCTAAAACTGGCAAAGAGAAGTGATGAAGAAAAGGAAGTTGACAGGAAACACTATCAGAGACTAGTGGGTAAACTAATATACCTTGCACACACCAGACCTGACATCTCCTATGCAGTAGGGGTGGTCAGTCAGTTTATGCACTCTCCAAGTGAATCCCACTATCAGGATGTGCTCAGAATCCTAAGGTATTTGAAGGGGACCGTTGGTGAGGGGTTGTTGTTCAGGAAAAGTCAGAAAAGAAGCATTGAAATCTATACAGATGCTGATTGGGCTGGATCCAAAGAGAGCAGGTCCACAACAGGTTATTGTACCTTTGTGTGGGGGAACCTTGTGACATGGAGAAGCAAAACACAGACAGTGGTGGCTAGGAGTACAGCAGAGGCAGAATTTAGGGCAATGGCTCATGGTATATGTGAAGAACTGTGGATAAAAAAGGTCCTAGAAGATTTAAGTCTGAAACCAGAAGTCCCCATGAAACTATTCTGTGATAACAAGACTGCTATTGCTATTGCCAATGACCCAGTACAACATGACAAAACCAAACATGTGGAAGTAGATAGACACTTCATTAAGGAGAAGCTGGAATCTGGGGTGATTTGCATACCCTTCATGCCTTCTGCCCAACAGGCAGCTGATGGCCTAACAAAAGCCCTAATGAAGCAGAACTTTGAAGATTTCATGTGCAAGTTGGGCATGATCAATATCTACGCTCAACTTGAGGGGGAGTGTTGAAGATTAAGGGCTTTTCGGTCTTTTATGTATCTTTCCATGTTCCAGTAGGGTTTTGGGATCTGTATTTATGTTTGATTTTATTTGATTTGGTTGTATTTTTTTTTATAGAAAGTTTGATTTAATTCTGATTTGATTTGTGATTCGATTCCTCAAATCAAGGAGTTTAAATCGATGTGTCTCTAGACTTTTTCCTATTTAAGAGAGGACACTCTTTGTAATAGAATAACAAATTGAATAAATAATATTACAAAAGTTCTCTTTTCTAACACATTTGAAGGAGGGGGTTGTAATCCTCCTTGTTTATGTAGATGATATAATCATCATTGGTAGTGATGATGAAGTGAGATTGAAAGACTAAAAAATTACATTAAATCTCAGTTTGATATCAAGGACCTTGGTAAACTTAGATACTTCCTTGGTATGGAAATATCTAGGTCTAATCAGGGTATCCTTGTTAATCAAAGAAAGTACACCCTAGACTTGCTAAGGGACTATGGCATGCTAGGGTGTAAACCCTCTTATACACCTGTTGATAACTCTGTTATTCTTACCAATGCAGAGGACAGTGATCTGGTTGATAAAGAGGGATACCAAAGATTGGTGGGAAGATTGATCTACCTGTCTCATACAAGGCCTAACATCTCCTTTGCAGTCAGTCAAGTGAGTCAATTCATGCACAGGCCAGGAAAACTCCATCAGAAGGCAGCCTTCAGAATCCTACAGTTCCTCAAAGAAAGTCCTGGAAAGGGGATCTCTTCAAATCTGATTCCAGAATGACCATTGAAGGGTATGTGGATGTTGATTGGGCAGGCTCTAAAATGGATAGAAGGTCTACTTCAGGATGGTGTATCTTCATTGGGGATAATCTGGTGTCCTGGAGAAGTAAAAAGCAAGCTATGGTTTCTAGAAGCAGTGCAGAGTCTGAATTTAGAGTTGTTGCCCTTGTAATATGTGAACTCCTATGGATCAGAAGGGTTCTAAGAGAACAAAAGCGAAGCTTTAGCCAACCAATGAAGCTTTACAATGATAGCAAATCAGCCATTGACATTGCAAACAATCATGTGCAACATGACAGGACCAAACACATTGAGATAGACAAGCACTTCTTCAGAGAAAAATTGGATGATGGGAGCATCTGTCTAACCTATGTCCCAACTAAGAAACAAGTTGCTGATGTGTTTACAAAAGGGCTACCTAGGGCTTCATTCCAGTTCTGTATCAGCAAGCTTGGTCTCTTTGATGTCTTCCAACCAAGCTTGAGGGGGAGTATGGAAAGATAATAACTTACAAGATATTCTTTATTATGAAGAAATCTTGTTCTTTTTCTTGCCTTTTAATTATTTACCTACGCAACTAATCCTAGGATATTTTCTATTCCTAGTGTATTAGCTTTAGTTTAAAGGGCAGATATTATCCCCAAATAATATAGCCGTTGTTTGTAGCCGTTGGAACCAAGTCTTCAGGCTTTGTTCTTCTATTTATAGTTGTAATAGAGTTTCAAGTTTACCAAGCAATAAACTCTTCTTCTATTGCAATAATCTATAACATCATTAGACTTACAGCTGCATCAACTGGTACAAGCTGGCCAGCAAGAAGCTTTGTGAGGAGCGGAGTCATCACAATAGCCCCAATCGTCGAGCACCTGTAACAGTCCCATACAAATGCATATAGACAATGCTTAATAGGCAGGCAATTTAAACCACTTAAGGGCTTGTCTTTGACATACAAACAATACAAGGGTTTTGAGAAAGTAAACAAAAACTTGCCATAACATAAACCTCATGGATTCAATTATCCACATGTTTTGTTTATTTATATGGACATAATCGATATTGTAAAGTGAACATTTGCAAACTTTCCAGCTTATAAAATCCGATGTTTATCATCACTAAAACTTCAAACTGCGATACATAGCCAGGATTTACACAAGACACTGTACAAGACCACATATTTTACTGTGAAGAAGCAATGGGGTGTATTTTATGTCAAAGTAGTTTTGTCAGTATTGTTTATTAAGAATCTTATTAAACTGGGAGTCTGTCATTATAATTATTATTATTATTTTATTTCGTTTATTGTATTGTATTTTGTTTATTGGCGGTCATACCATAAAGGACCAAGTTATTGCTTTGAGTAGGGATTAAGTTTAATAGCCTTAGTAGGGTTAATCTCTTGATGTACGGCGGCTATGTACCTATAAAAGGGACCTGGTTCTGTCTTAACTTAAACACACAAGCCCATTATTATTCTTTCTTCTAAATTATTAACGTTAAAAAGAAAAATGACAACTTGAAACTAGTATACCAAAGGAAATGGAGAAGAAAGAAAAAGTACGTTGTCATGAGAACAGAAAGTGCAACATTTCCTTTAGATATGTAAGTTGCAACATTTGAAGCCTGACCACCAGGACAACAAGATACCAAAATAAGACCAGTAGCAAGGGGAGCTGACAATTTGAGAGTCTGCATATCATACAGTATTAGTTAGCAACACATGGCATAATATTTTGAACCCTTCTTAAATAAATATCGTGAAAAAAAATGGTTCAAGAAACCTAAAACAAGAGGCAGGGTAAAGGTAATAGCATTATCGTGCAAGAGATTTTCCCAGTGCAAACTCTATTACCATGACAAAAGGACTGGCTGCCAAAAGTAGTAAACGAACGTTCGTTTACAGACTAAGGTGGGAAAGCAAGTTTTCTCACAGTATAGTTGGGGACATTTATATAAATCTAATGAGCAACACGACATTTTTAAATAATGATCTACATAATCTCCTAGATCAGAGTTACGTGGAAACAAAAACAAACATATGAAATGACAGGGTCAAGGTAAACGATGTTTCAAACTCTTAAAATGATGTTTCAAACCAGCCTGATTAATAATAGAATTGACTCATGCAATGTCAAAAGGGAAGACGATAGCTCACAGTTGCAAGGAAGAATCCCAACAGGGGTTTAATGAAATACTGGGCCAGAAATCCTACACCAACCTGCATAATGAATCGATATTAAGAATTGTTTAGTATCATGAATATTGATTGTAGTTGAAGAGCAAAACTTGCTACTTACGGTCCATGGATTCCGTAAGCACCGTCTGAAGTCCTCAAAAGTCAGGGTCAACCCCATGGACAGCATAAGGAAACCCAAACCTACAGTAAAAAGATCAGTCTCCAACCAAGTTACCTGCAAGACATTTTATTTGTCAGATAACAATGATGAGTTACATCATCACAATGGAGAAATGGATGACCCACCGCAGAAGGCTTGAATATGCCGATGACTGTACCCAATATCACCTAGCAAAATCCATTACAAAGATATTAAGTATCTTCAGCAAAGAGAACATGTTTTCTAAACTAAGAGGAGACAAACCACATCTTCAAGTGTGCAAGCAGATGGAAAATCGATCATCACAAAGTGTAAGCAGCCCAATTCGAAGAAAAAAATCCTACCCACACAGGAAAAAGAGTTGTCAATGTTTCAACTATTTTCTCGTATTGGCTCATTCCACCAGGAGAACTACTCGGAAGATCTCCAGATACATTGGTCGCAGCATTGCAACAAAATCTTGCTTTCCTAAGATACAATACACAAATCTTTTCATTTTCAGCAGGCAGATTTAAAGTCAAGTCAAGACCACAAATGCGGAGTATACGAAACATATAATTTTATTGTTTCGTGGCTCTTTTATCTTGTGTTCACCTTTTTTGTGTTGGGTTATTGTTGTTTGAAGCTATTAGCAGAATTTGTTTCCTATTGAAGCAAGATATAACAGAAAGTTAACTCATTATTTTCAAAACAAAGCAAGACACAACAAAACGTTCAAAGCAAACCTTGCGGCGAATCTATTATCACCCTTGGAAGCTGTAACAGCAATAATCGAACCTTGTATCTTATTACGAATAGCTAAATTACCTAACCCATTATCAAAATCCACACGTCCGCCACACAAACCTACACATTGGATAAAATCACACTTTTCATGAGATAAACAAAACATGGGGGAAAAAGAAAAATCAAGTAGAAATGGAGAAACTACCATTGGAACAATTTATAAGGGGACACCAATTGCAGAAAAACAAAAACAAAAATCAATATATATATATATATATATATATATATATATATATATATATATATATATATATATCCAAAATCAAGCAAAACAATTGAACACGTTCATGAAATTAAGAAATCATCAACATACTCAAATTTGTCTGAGGAGGCCTCCTGCGTAAAAGATCAAAACTCGGTCTCTGGGACAACTGGAATTTGCAATCATTGGCAAGAAGTATTGAAATTGAAGCCATTATCAAGAAACCCAACAGAAGAAAGGGCGTAATAAGGAAATTCAGATGAGTTAGGAAGCTATTTTACACATGGACTTGGGGGGCGGAGACTTGTGCTTTGATGACTGAGAAGTGAGAAGAGAGGAGTAGAGACCGGGACTCCGGAGTGGCGTCAAGCAGAAAACAAAGACAGCTCAGAATAAGGGTCCCTCCGGTTTTGAAAATAGAGGTAAAGGAATTGAAAGGAAGGAAAGGGGGAAAAAATTAAGGATTTGATTTTAGACGGGTGATTACTCTCGGCACCGTATTATTATTATCGACAACATACTTTCGATATCCCAAAATCTTCGAGCGCTTTAAAACAAGTTTTCTAACCGTCAAGTAATTCCAATGTCTTTTTCACACAAGTTGTGATCATGTCGAGGAGAAATTATTGATTCTAATACGCTCCACACTGGTTGTGGTTGGCATCGAGGCGACTATTCCAAATACTTTCAATCCACGATCCAAGTTTAAATCAAGTCAACCATCCCCGGTTCACCTCATCCTTCTATTAATCTAATCTAAACTAAAAAAAACTTTAAACAATTTCATCTACAAACTTAATTCTAATATAAATACAATTCTTAAACACCAAAATAAACTCATCTACTTCCACCACCGCCTCATCTTCTTACACCACCACTTCATCTTCTTCCTCACTTCACCCCCTCCTCATGAAAAAAAAGCCAGAACCTTCATCTTCATCTAATACAACTTTAAAAGATCATCATCTTGAATCAACTCCAATGAATCAACACACACATTACAATGAGGAAGATGTATAAATCTCCCTTGAAGCATCCCATTTTCTAGCCAAGTGGAGGAGAAGATGAAATCATCAAAATTGGTAATTTCTCAGTCTAAAAATCTTATTTTGATGTTGAATGTGTGATGTAAGTGAATGGGTAACCTCCTACATGCATATTACCATGTTAGACATTTATTGATGGAGGAAATTATGGTTCTTTTACGTTTTCCGATCAACATAGGGTTCTTGCCAGTGTATTTTTACGTTCTCGAGCGTCCATGGTAGACGCATGGAACGCCATCCATAGGGATGCCCGTATTGCCCTATGAATGTCCACTATGCTGACGTCCTGACTCACATGACAATACATGTATGTATAGCCAGGACGCCGGAATCACAGGCGTTCTGAACTCTTTGCAACGTCGGTAGTGGCGACGTTTATTGAACGCTTCTATGACTGACGTTGGTCTGGTGTAACCAACGCTTGTATGGCTGTCGTTTGGGTAGCTGAGTAACTACTACATAGTCACATGGTAACGTCAGCGACACTAACATTTGTCGAGCTATACCATCATCGGTATTGCCGACGCTCTACATCAGTTTTCACATTTTTCCCATTCAAGTGTATTGAACTACCATTTACTTGTTGTTGTTTGTTTTTAATCCATAGAAGCAATGTGATAATGACAAGAGCAATGATGCGGGGGAAGTAGAAGACGATGACGATGAGTATTTGAAGGTAAGAAACCATTAAGTGAATATGTTATTCTAAGCGCTTTAATCCCAGTTGATTATGACTTTATCAAATACAAACGTATGTTTTTTGTAGCATTTGGCTGAGGAAATATGAAGATCAGGAAAATCTTAAGAATCTTCGGATTACACGCTTGCCGTGAGGGATGAGAAACCTGAAGAGTTAGCAACCGATATGACTTCAGTTTTTACAACTGATGAAGTATGTCCTTAACACTTATACTATTTCAATGTTTGTGCATTTTAAACTTGATTTTCTACTCATACATTTTTATATTGCTTACATGTATTTAATTCGCATGAAGCCGTCACCAAACACCTCAAGGAATTGGCAAGAACGAATGGTGTTGTCCCTTTGATAATGAGATCTCAAATGAACGGAAAACAGACACCGTTCATTAAATTCCAACGTGAGGGGTGGATTCCCAAGGGATCATTGCAAAGGAGGAAAGTATGAGAAAAAAGTTGGCACTACAAGAAAGAATAAGCCAACAGAAACGTCCATAAAGAAATGTCGGTGTCCGTTTGTATTGAAAACCATGAAGGATGCTTTTAGGGAAGTGTGGACCGTAAAAGTCTTGAATGGTATGGCATAATTACAAAACAGTCAGGTATGATGAGGGCCATGCATACCTTGGTCGTATTGATAAAAAAACAAGCTGATGTCGTTGCAACAATAACTCGAAATGGAATTTTGCCTAGAAACATACTACGGATGTTGAGAAATAAAGATGGGGGAAAATCAGACGTCACGTAGGTGATCTATAACATCCGTGCTAAGATAAGGAAGAAAGCATGATAGGTCGGATGTTGATGCAAGAGGTTTACAATTTGGCGAATAAGACCACATCCTTCGCTCATTGTAGGTATGATGAACAAAACGTTGTGAAGGATGTATTTTGGGCCTTTAACGAAATCTTGTCCCTTGTAAGATGTTTTCCTTCATCATGCTTGTGGATTGTACCTACAAGACAAACAAGTACAAGATGCCCTTTGTTGATTGTTGGCGTTACGTCTACGGACATGTCATTTTCAATTGGATTTGCACTACTATGTTTGGAGAGGGAAGAAAACTACACATGGGCTTTGAATATGCTTCGCCAAGCAATTGGTAACAAAAGCGAGCGAGTATGTTGTATCGTGATAGATAGAGAAGAAGCTTTAATGAATGCAGTACGGGTGGTATTTCCAGAAGCGAAGAACTTGTTATGCCGGTGGCACATCGAGAAAGGTCTTACGTCGAATTTGAAGACAAAGACTACGAGCGAAGGTTGGCAGGATTTAATGACAGCATGGACAGAGGTTGTTAAAGCAAACTTAGAAAAAGAGTTGAATAAGCGATTGGAAGAGTGTAAGAAGACTTTTAGTGAAGACACCGTGAGTTATGTTTCATCTACATGGTTGAACGCACACAAGGAGGCATTCGTCTCGGCATGGACGAACTTTGTTTTCATCTAGAAACACATCAACTTCGAGAGTTGAGGAATGCATTTAGTGTTTAAGAAATGGCTAAAACCGGGCTTGAGGACATGGTTGCAGAGGGAAGCCGGTCTTTGCGTGATTGACCAAGAGATAAAAACATCAAAAATCCTTTGAGTTATCTCTTTCATTGAGCCTAAAAAATGCAAAGACGAGTTGTTGTTTAAAGAGCTTCAACATCATGTATCTATACACGCATTGAAAAAAACCGATTATAGCAATGCGTTGGATAAGGAGTGTGGATGTACTATTGGAAAAACACACAGATTCCCCTGTAGACATGAGATGGCAAGTTTAAGAAGAAGCCCAGATGCATCCCTCTATCATCGATCGATGTTCATTGGAAGACACTAGATATCAAAGGGCCACCTCCAAAAGAATCGGATTTAGACTTCGTGCCAGTTTTGCATGAGAAGAAAAACTGAATATGGCAGACGTGTGAGAGAGACATAGGTTGATAATGAAGATACAGGACATTTGTCAACCGATTAATACGGTGTTGCAAGAGCCAAAATTAAAACGACGGGTCGTGGCCGGCCTAAGGGATCCGGAAACAAGAGGAAGTTGTTGGAGGACAACTCAACTAAGAGGGAGTTTGAATGAGTTGAGCAAGAATTATTGAATGTTACCCCAGCTCCACATTCATCTCAATGTGTTTCTCCTTCCCAAAAGAAAAAATCTCCAAGTACTCGGGCACCATACAAATGTGCAAAGGTTTCAATGGCTATATGTTCTACCATTGGATACATACAGAGGTATCTTAAATATTTCCACCAAATGTTTATAAGCACATTTCGTCAATTGTTAATGTAGCTCCGGATGGAAATTGTGGTTTTAGAGTAATAGCACACGGAATAGGGCTTCAAGAGAGTGATTGGCCAAAGGTGAGAAAAGCGGTGCAACATGAAATGATGGCAAAAAAGGATCATTATATGACCTTATTTGATGGACAAGAATATGTGTACAACAAATGCATGTCCTCAGTTGATCATGAAGATGGAGGGTGCGGAGTGGACAAGTATTATGATAGTTTCCTTGGTTGGTGTTGGACATATTTTGAGTTTTAGTGATGAGTGCCAGACTAGCTGTTATAGAGCAAAGGCAAAAATATGTCTAGATTAAATATATAGGCTTATTAGAGTTTGATCTTTGTATAGGTTTGATCAAACAAGCATTGTAAAAGGTCAGCTGACTTTCATCAACAGACTGCCTCCTAGTTCGAAGAAGGTAACTAGGTCGTGAGACTAGTTAGGGACCTCGCCAAGACCAAGGGACGAGGGGTCAAACTCGGTTATTGAAGGCTAAGGGATCAAACTTAGTATTTAAAGTCAAGGATATGGAATCAGAATTTAGGGAAGTCTGTGATGACCTAAACTGATTACATATACCTTGTGTACAAGGCCTAAATCCACAAGTTAAGTGGTGATTGGAACTTAGTTATGTTCAAAATGGTGTACTCTAACTTCAAAATCAAAAGTTAGGCGAGAATACGATCAACACCAAGTGTTTCATATACACATCAAACTTCGTGATACGGTGATCGACAAGTATTTCAAAGAGACTTACATACACAAAGAACCTGCTGAATATATATTTCGATTTAATCAAAGGTTACATTGGAAGATTACAAGGATAATTAATGACAGATAACAAGTCTTGATTTTGTCAATAAATCAATGGTCAAGATTAAAGGGACGTTGGAAAGATTCAGAGCTTTATCCAATGGACACAAGTCAAAGGAGAGACAAATCCTGGCGACAAAAGAAGACCGATCGTGTCAAGATTTATGAACAACAAGCCAAAAGCAAGGCAAGATGGGGACAAATCTGAAACGCTATGTTTGAATTTCAAACATAAGTCACATGATTCTCTACTATAAATAGAGGACTCCTGATTCAGATACAAGTTATGAAAATTGATGAAAAACAACAATCAATCTTAAGCTATCAAGTTTACTATCAAGAAATTCACTCTGCTGATATCACGGAGCTTAAAGCTACTTATCCAGTGAATTCTTCAAGTGTAACCTGCTATCAAGTTACATCAAGTTTACACACTTGGAGACATCAAAATGCTGATCATTTCATCCTGATCAAGCTGCTGAAAGCTGAATCACTTACTTGATTCAAACTTTCTTTCACAAGAAAACTGTTGAAGACAGAGAAGCACTTAGTGTCAAGAATCGTTGTTTGTGGTGGAGAAGTGGTGAAGAGGCAATCCTACCCTTCAAGGACCAGTGGAATACTTTGAAGCAGAAATCCTACCCGTTTCAAATATTCAGTTTGTGAAGCCATAGTTATTGGTGAATGACAGACAACTTAGGGATTTTTGTAACTGCAACTTCAAAGATATCGAGTGAATTACCTCCAACATCACAGGAGAAGAGTGGACCGACAGGATTACACCACCTGGAACCACTATAAAAATTGCCAACTTACTTTCTGCATTTAGTATATTAAGCAAATCATCTACTGAAACTAGCAACTGAATCACACACTTACACTACTGAGTATCTAATACTTGGTATCATATTTTGACAACAAGTAATAAGGCTTAATTTGAATATGTTCCGCTGCAACAAATTCAGTAAAATCAACGATCGCCAGACTATCGAAAGTTGTCGGCAGACTATCGAGTGGTCGCAAAGAGACTACCGAGCGATCAAAGAAGCTCATGAACTTGCTGATTTAGTTAACTCCAAAAGTTTTAAGTGTTAAGTTTATTCACCCCCTCTAAATTTAACCAAAGCCTTTTCAAGGGACCAATAATTGGTATCGAGCGAAAGGCTTCGCTCAAGTAATCCTACTTGTTGTGCTTGTGAAAATACTTTGAAAACTTTTTCAAGTTTCTGATTTTCAAAGCTTTGCATCATGGATAACAACCAGTATGCTGGAACAATGTTGATGTGTTCTTTAGATCATTTTGATGAGTATAAATGTCGTATGCAGGCTTTTCTAGCTGCAACACATGATGAGATGATGGATGTGCTGATTGATGGACCACTGGAGATTACTAAGTTAGTAACAACGGGAAGTGAAACTCAGTATGTTCCAAAGCCAAAAAGAGAGTGGAATGCTGAAGATAGAAAAAGGGCAAACCTCAACAATATTACTATTGATATCATATACAAAACCTTGGATAGCAATTTGTACATGAAAGTGATGGATGGCAAGACTGCAAAAGAACTTTGGGACAAGTTACAATTAATCTGTGAAGGCACAGATGCTATCAAGAAAAACAATATCAATGTAGTGATTGAGCTGAAATTCACCCTCCAAAAACAATTTATAAAGACTCGAAACCGTGGGCAAACTAACTCTCTAACCGGCAAGTGTACGGGTCGATTGCTAGCATGGCTACTGAGAGAGTAGGAGGTCGAACCCAAAGGAAAAGTGTTTGTGAGTACAAAGCGAACGTGTTACTTAGTCTAGGTTATCAATCTTTTAAAGTGCTTGTATATCACAACGACACTAAGGTGATTTTTACTAACGAGTCTAAAGATAGAAAAGGAAGAAAGAAGATTAACTACTCAGTTTTTGAACGTTATACTAAGGGACATAGCCGAACCATGATCAAAGTAGCTAGTTTCAACCCTAAGGATAGACAAAACCGGGAGTGTGCATTATAACAAACGAACTCTCGCATTCAATTTCACGGGTGCGTGCTCCTAATTCCGGTGCTAAGGTCTGAACAACTCTCTCCTAACACCTTATGACATGTTAACTACCATTCTCTTTAGAAGATTCACTAACAAGACTTGTTATGTGTTAGTAATATCATCCGCAACGGAAGCGATTTAAGGATCTAGATCTATAATTTACACATAAAAAAATAACTAGATCTACTCTACAAGGGGGTTGTAGAACATACCTCTTGGATCTCAAAACCCAAGTAGAAGAACAGCAATAGGAAGAACAAAAGATGGTGTGAAGAGCACCACGATCTTCCGCACGTGTGATCCAAGCAACTCCCGGTGGAAGGAAATCCTCGTCTCGAATCCTCCCGATATGCTACCCGAAAAACCTCCAAGACTTTTCCTCTCTACTCTTACCTTTAAAATTTTACTTCCTCTCTCTAAGAGATGGAAGTCAAAATTTATATTGTGTGTTAGGCTTGGGAGAACTCTCTTTATATAGGAGAGTAATCCTTGTCCTCCAAGGATTTAATAATTAATGCAAAATCAATTATAATAATCCCATTAAATAAAAGATAATCCTAGAATATTCTAAAACAAATCTAGAATAATCTTTATCTTTATTTCTTACCATAAAATATTTATCTAATAAATATTTTATGCACATGTCTTATTAATCCACAAGAAAACAATTTCTTGCTCACTAAGACACTAGTGTTGCCGAAAATTCTCCTTCCCTCCTAGGGTTTGAGATTTCGGCCATGACACATAAATTGGGCCAAGATTATGAAAAATGTCTTTTTCACATATTTAATTATTTAGCTCAACTAATTTAATAGTCCACTAAACAATTAATTCACATATCGTTTTAATTAAATTCTAATAAGAACTAAATTAATATTATTAGGATTCGACGTCCGAGAATAGCTATGCTATATTGGAGGCATGTCGGGGACCATGGACTAATAATCAGCGGCTCCGATAAATCAAATAAATAATAATCTTACGAACAGAATAATTATATTCGATAAATCAATCACAGGAATATGCCACCATAATCCCGTGATTGCACTCCTCCGATTATGAGATTATATTTATCTCCTCACGAGATTGATAATAAGCGTCCATTGATATAATCATTACATATGGATTAATCCTCCATAGACTGTTCATTCTAAATCGGGAAGTTACCGTTAACCCTTTTTAGAACGTCTTATCCTTATTTACTATTAACCCCTTAGTGATCAATTAATTCCTACAACTCACTGGTAGCTAATCGATTGTAATATGAACTCGCACGATCGATCGCTTTCTAGGATTAACAAATAAGGGAATCGGTTTATCTACTTCCATAAATGGAAGGAATGGATTCGTGATATGTGATAACAAACACTACTACTCACTCAATCCAAAGACAATGCCAAGATGGGGTAATTCGGATCATGGACTCGAGTGTAATCCTTAACCGTCAAGTCAAACCTCATACTGATTTGTTGGACTTATTTCTTAGTTTTGATGATGAGTGCCATACTAGCTGTTATAGTGCAAAGGCAAAAAGATGTCTAGATAAAATGTATAGAGTTTATTAGAGTTTGATTCATAAATAGGTTTGATCAAACGAGCATCCTTTGTAGCGGTCAGCCGATTGATATCGCAGATCGGTCTCAGTCCGCAGGGTAGATAGGTCGATGAGATCGGTCGTGAACCCGCCAAGATCAAGATCAAGGCGAAGGTGAGGGTTCAAACTCAGTAAATGAAGGCTAAGGGATCAAACTTAGTATTTAAAGTCAAGGATATGGAATCGAATTTAGGCAAGTGCGTGATGACCTGGCGATTACATATTACTCAGTGTAGAAGGTCTAAGTTCCATAAGTTGGATGATGTTTGGAACTTAGTTATAATTAAAATGATGTAATCTAACTACACAAATAAAATTTAGATAAAAGAAATCACCAGATTGCATTTTATACACAAAGAACATGTCGTTTCAAAGAATCGATTGATACTTCAACAAACTGATAAGCCTGCTGATATATATCTCGATTTATTCAAGATTATTTTGGAAGACTACATGGATAAGGATAGCCAACTACCTCGACTTATAAAGAAAATCAAGGGTTGAGATTAAAAGACGTTGGGATGATTCAGGACTTTATCCAATGGACACAAGTCAAAGGTGGGACAGATCAGATCGTCAAAAAGGAATTGACAAATGTGTCACCCATGAATAGTGATGATTGCTTATCGATGGGACAAATACAAGGAACGGTCACATTTGAATTTCAAATGCAAGTCACATGCATTCCTACCTATAAATAGAAGACTTTCACTCAAGAAAAGATGATGAATTTTTGGGATAAACTTTAAGTGATAATCTCGAAATGAAAAACACCTGCTCAGACTTCATCGAGCTTAAGGTCTGCTGATCCAGCTTATTTTCTTCAAGTGCATTCGTGTTCAAGCTACATCAAGCATACACACTTGAAGACGCGCAAAGCCGATTACATCATCCTAATCAAGTCGCCGCAATCGAATCATTTATTTGATTCATTCTTTATTTTATAAAGAACTCGTCAAGACAAAGGAAGCATCCGTTGGTGTGTGAAAGATCGTTGTTTGTGGTGGAGTGGTGAAGAGGCAATCCTACCCTTCAAGGACCAGTGGAAGACTAAGGAGCAACAATTCTACTGCTCCCGATTTTGATTTGTGAAGCCATAGTCATTGGTGAAGGACAAACAACTTAGGAATCTTTGTAATAAACTACCTCAAAGATCTCTAGTGAATTTCCTCCAACATCACAGGAGAAGAGTGGACGTCTGAGGATTACATCACCTGGAACCACTATATAAAACTCCGCCTACTTACTCTTTGCTTTTACATTCTCGCACTTTTTTATTTCACTCATCAACCTACTGAATCTAGCAAATCGAAATCACACACCGCACTAATGAGTATCTAATACTTAGTATCATATTTAACAACAAGTAATAAGGCTTAAATTTTGATATCATTCCATTGCACAAATTCAAAGAACTCAACTATCGCTTGACTCATGCTTATCGGCTGACCTCATGAAGTCGTGCAGACTCTGAAGTATCGTGATTCTTTGAAGTTGCAATTTGTTAACTCCAAAGTTTTAAGTGTTAAGTTTATTCACCCCCTCTAAACTTAACCAAAGCCTTTTCAAGGACCAACAATTGGTATCGGAGCAAAGTGCTTTCGCTCAAGGAATCCTACTTGTTGTGCTTGTGAAAATTCTTTAAAACTTTCTTTTAAGTTACTGATTTTCAAGACTTGCATCATGGACAACACACAGTATGCTAGAACTATGTTGATGTGTTCTCTTGATAGATTTGATGAGTATAAACGTCGAATGCAGGCATATCTTGCTGCTACTCATGATGAGATGATGGATGTACTAACTGAAGGACCACTGGAGATTACAAAGGCGTGAATGATGAGGTGATACAACCGAGTACATTCCTAAACAAAAAAAGAGAATGGAATGCGTAAGATGTAAAAGAGCAAACCTCAACAACATTGCCATAGACATCATTTACGTAACCTTGGATAGTAATATGTACATGAAGGTTAAAGATTGCAAGATCGCAAAGGAACTTTGGGACAAGATTCACTTGATCTGTGAAGGCACCGATGCAATAAAGAAGAACAAAATCATTGTAGCGGAAAGAGGTTCCAAAAGTTCAAAATTTCGCCAAATGAAACCATTGAGCAAATGGAGTCCAGATTCAATGCAATCTGGATGAACTTACCTCGTTGAGTGTAAGTTATTCAAAAGAGGAAATAAACACCAAAATCTTGGAAGCTCTACTGCAAAAGATGTTTGGAAAATGAAAGTGATCGCAATTGAAGAAATGAGGAAATTGCATGAAGAAGACACACTTCAAGTTGTTCTCTCGATCTTAAGGCATATGAATTTAGCAAGAAGCTGGTGCTCAAATCGAGAAGGAAGAGCCAAAGACCATCTGCATTGGTCGCTTCACATCATGAAGAAACATCGGGAGGACAGGATGAAATCTTTGGATGAGATGCAAGAACAAATTGCCCTACTTGAGCAAGAAAATCAGGATGATGAAGACCTGAAAGGCCCCTGCAAGAAATTTTACAAAAGGGCCTACCAAAGAAGGAAAGAAGAATCAAGGAAAGATAATGATTATCTCGTGGCTTTCATTGCAAGAAACCAGGACACTTTAGAGACTGATCGTCTCCGAATTAAAACAAGGCAAGGAACACGATTATCTCTCGCTTTAACCGCAAGAAGCCTGGACACTTTAGACACGATTGTCCGGACTCATCAAGACCAAGAGTCAACAAAGAAGACATGGCAAGAAGGCCATGGTTCTTTGAAGATGAATCGAGGGTATGATGTGGAATCAAAAAGGAAATGAATCGGATGATACATCACCAAGTTGGCGATATGGAGGATTATGCTTTGATGGCCAATATGGATGAAATCGAGGAGGTATACAACATTGTATCTATCAATACTCTCCTTTGAAAGTGATTGTGAATCAACATGTGGTTCAAATCCTAGAAATTCGACAACAATGAGACTTTGGATGCCATCCTTAATCAACCGAGGATAATACAATCTGTTTATGAGGTTGTGAAAGGTGAAAAAGAAGCTCTTGAATTGGAAGTTGGAAGATTGAAAGTGAATTAAGGGTTCTCAAAGGTAAAGAAAAGATGTTGGGATGAGAATCAGGGTAAGTCTGCTTTGAACATCCGCCAGCCTCTCTCGAATCTTTGAACCATCTTGTTCCACTCATCTGTATACAAATCGGGAAAGCCTTATGGAGATAGAATCGGGCTTGGATTTGAAACTCAACAATCTAACAAGGGTGGATCCAGAAGGTCTTTCAACCTAGCAGCACCGCATTGGTCCTAAGTTTGTACCGCACTAGATCCAACTCCCAAGAAGGTTTCTTTGAAGCAGTAAAACCCAATGAGAATGCTTCATGGAAGCAAAATCGAAGTCTAAAAGTCAATGACCCTAGTAAAAGAATAAATCCAATAATAGGATCTCTTTGTGCCTTCTAAGTCTGCCGATATGAGACTGCTACCAAGTCTCTTTGGACCACGGAAGGGTAAGAAAGAAATATTCCAAGGATAAGAATCCTAAACCCAAAAATGTTGATCATTCAAGGGATACTTATCTCAGGGAAAGGTAGACTATTCCTCATCGATGATGATTGGAATATTCTCGCATCTAATGCTAGAGACAGTAAGTATAACCATACTGCTAGGGTAAAACCTATGCAATGGAATCAAAGCCAAAGGGTTCAAAGAGATGACTTTTACAAGACCTCGGCAGCAGATGCCTCGTGAGACTCCTTATTATAGGGTCGTTTTCTAACAGACAAAGACACCTATGGTTATGCAAATGTTTCTAACAACAAGAATCACTTCAAACAAACATTACAAACCAAAAGGCCAGAAAACATATGTGATTCCTACACAACCTCATCGTTAGAACTTATGGATGTGTGGAATACATGTATGAACCAAAGTATGAACCAAAGTATGACACATTCATGAGAAGACCTTATGGAGACATGCCAAGGGTCATGCTTACCACTGACCATTATGGACCCAAACAGGTTTGGGTACCTAAAATGCATTAACTTTGTTTTGTATGGTGTCCGGTGTTAGGTGTAGTGCCGAAAGACAATTTGTGTAATTGTTTTTAGTAATGGATGATGATTTTATCTCACCTTATTACTTGCTTTGTGCTTGTAAAGTAATACATTGCCGCAAACCCTAAGTATATCTCAGATGTAACCACTTAACTCGGTGTATGGATTACACGTGAGGATTGAGTTAGTGGAGATATGCTTAAATCTGTTAGTCCGTGGTGAACTTAATCGAGTTTAGGGTCTCTTGATTAAAACACCAATAATGCGCTCGCTCGAACACCTTAGGGTGTGATAGTCTTATCGGACTGTCGGTAGAGAGGTACCTACGTGGGGCATTTATATATGATGGCATTCATATAGATTTGGACCGATTTAATCAATTTCTCGGTATAATTCCGTAATCGAGGAATCTTATTAAATCATTAGATGATCATATATGGATCAACCTTAATCCTGAGGTGATCACAGGATGCTGCTTGTCCCGGGGTAGTGTTTGATGTGTTAGTTACGGTTCACTTAGATATGTGTTCCAAGCCACTTCTCATTGGCACTATCTCCAGATGAGTGAGTAGTTCTGTTTTTCACAGACATGGAATCCATTCCTTCCTGCGGGAAGTAGAGAGACAGTCCCCTTGTTTGTTAGCCCTAAGAAAGTGATCGATCCCGGAGTTCACATTTGACTAATTAGCTACTAGTCGATATGTGTGCTAATTGATCATCGAGGGGTTAATGGTAAATAAGGATAAGATATTCGAGTCGGGTTCACGGAGACTTCCCACTCAGAATGGACAGTCTATGGAGGGTTAATCCGTATGTAGTGATTATATCAATGGACGCTTATTCACTCTATGGGTTGAGTATAAGTATACATCTATAATCGGTAGAGTTCAGTTTCGGGTTTATGGTGGCGTAATCCCGGAATTAATAATTAATGTACTTATTCTGTTCGATGAATAATTAATTATTGGAGCTCTTGGTTATAGGAGTCCATGGTCCCGATGTGCGCTTACGTAATTCGGACTAGTAATCTTGTTACTTTGGCCTCATTAATAATTAATTGGTGGGCTAATTAATTGATATGCATATATATTATTTAGTTGGGCTAAATAATATAATACACATAAAAGACATTTTATGTGGGTTTTTAAACCCTAAGTGTGGCGCCTATATCCTCTTTAATTATCACAAGAATTAATGTTTTGGTGATATGGAAAATAAAAGATATTCTTGTTATATGATTGGTTAGATGACTTGTTATTTGATTTCTATTGGTCAATACATGTCACAATTAGTCATTAAGGAAAATATCTTTTATTTTGTTTAATTAATTAATTATTTAATTAATTAATACTTGGAGAGCCAGAGGATGTCTTCTCTATAAAAGGAGAGTTATTCCAAGGAAATTGACAAGGCATAATTCGACCACTCATTAAAAAGGAGAGAAAAAATTTGTTTCTCTGCATGCAGGGTTTTAGAGGAAGAAAAACTTGGAGTTTTTCTTAGTGTTGCATATCGAGGAGGTTCGTGTATCAAGAAGGGTGTCCACCAACCGCCGTTTGGAGAACATATCGGAAGATCTTGGCATCTCTTCCTACTATTGGTAACTTGATCTTAACCCCCTTGTAGTAGTTTAAGTCCTTTAATTATGTATTGTGATGTATGAATCGTGATCCATCCGCTGCGCGTAGATCTAATTCGTTTAGATCTAAGAACCTGCATCCTTCATGTGGTATCAGAGACAGGTTCCACGATTTATATAGTCATAATCATAATTAAACGATTTAAAGGAGTGGAATTGCATGTAGGTAAATTTTATTTATTGTTTTATGCATTGATAATGATTACTTGCTATGGTTGAAGAGATGGATTGGGGGTTGGCACTGTTTACCCATTAGATCTATTGTAAACTCATATAAACGATGAAAATTCGTTCATATGAGTATAGGAAATTATGTAATTTATTGTTATTGCAATTTTAATTTCCAAAAAATAGATCTGTACATTAGCTGTTTAGTCTTTTCGTTTTTTCCGTTGTTTGAGCCGTTAAAACGAAGATCCCTCCGGTCAGAATCAATATTGGAAGTTGATGAACAATCCCACAAATTTTGGTGTCGATCAGAGTCCGTTTGGGTTTCCGTTCGTTGCTGCGAAGTGTCTGCTGTAACAGAAAAACGCAGGATTCACAGAAACCCTAACTGTGACTTCTTCGATTTTCTGGGAACAATTGGACCGTTCAAATTAAAATCCGACCAGTCAGGTCGTTAATCATGGAGTTTTGGACGTGAGATAAAATTTTCAGGACGATCGGGATTCATCTTGATCCCCGATCGGCCTCGGGAAGTATATGATGTGCTGCTGTAAGAGTCTGTTTCAGCAGCAAGTTGGCCGGCTCACTGAGGAAGATTGACAAGTCAAAGCTCCGATCCGACCGTCCATCTTGAAGTCCGAAGAATGAAGATCAGATCTGGAAATTTTCGTCCCGATCCGAGTTCGTTTGATATGCCGATCGTCGAAGATTCTCAACATTTTGCAGATTAGGGTTTTAATTTATTTTCGAATAAATTAGTTACTGAAGTGCCAAACGGTCCATCTCGGTGTTTATTTTCCGCACTAGTATACATGTGTAGATTGTATGAGTAGAATCGGAAAATTGCCATGACATGCATCATATCATGAATTCCACTCCATATGCATACATGTAGAAATTAATTCGAGGAATTAGTTAGGCATGTATAAAACACACGATTAGTTTTAATTAATTGTTTGATATTAATTAGAAACTAATTAGGGTAAAACCGAGGAACACGGGTTTTTCAATCGTCGAGGTTGGGTGATGGATTCTCGGTGAATCCCACTCTGCGAAAGCATAAGGAGTAAAATCCGAAACCTCGTGGTTAAGGTGTTGGATTCTCGGTGAATTCCACCTTACCTAAGACGAGATTACGTTTTTGTTCCGTAGTGTCTACGTCAATGTTTGATGTTTAAGGATTGGATAATCACGGGCAAACAGGTTCGAAAGTGGTTTAACCACGGTTGGGTGGTCAAAAGTAGCTACGGCTCAATCGACTTCACCCTCCACGTGTGGCGTTTGCACGGGTGCGGCAATCTTGAGCCATCCGAAGAGCTACTACGGCTCAACGGACCTCTCCTAGCCTTGACCCGTCCGGACGGCCACATATGTTCTAACGAATAGGACGGGTGGGCTAGCTCACATAACCGACAACATTCGGGCCTATGATTTATTGTTCCTTAATGTAACATCAAGTCCAAAAGCGTGATCATAAACCCACCACTTTTTCAAAATATTGAGTGGGAGCGGAGAGGCGACGGCCGACCCCACGGCCTCTACCGTTGACACAAGCAACGTGAGAGAATGGTGACGCCTCGTGTCGGCTCGGGACCGGCCTCCCAGGAAGGCCTTCACCGCTATCAAAATTCAAGGCTTGGTCTCCGAAAGGATAGGATTTTGGGTACTCGCTGGGTCACCGACCGACCACTAGGCGGCACACTCGGGTCTACCTAAAAATCTGCGAGACAAGAGGTCACACTCATAAAGGGTATTTTTGGTAGTACCTTGGCTGAAAAAAGGAAAGGTGATTGACGATCACAAATGAGATGTTCGATTCTCAATCGATCTTCAATATTAATCGAAACCTCTTTGACCTACCCTAAGGCGTGCCGAGGCATTAGATTAAATCCTTGGAACGGTAGGATAGACTATAAGTACTTAGTTTATGTTCCTAAAATTTTAGTAGTGTATGATTTGGATTTATTTTACATCAATTTTATTTACAATCGTTATATATATCTCTACAGGTGCTAGAATTTGCTAGTGTAAAATTGACTAGTAATGACTTCGTTAAAAGTGGTAAGTAACTAGAACGTTGTATTTATTAATCTCACATGCGATTAATTTTTCGGAAGAGATATTTCTTTTGAAGCCTTCAAGACTTAAGTGACGTAAATAAGTATGTCATCGCCGCTTGTCACTCAAAGTGTGAACGAGAGACAACCGTAGTTAGTTTGAAAGATGATTGGGACAACAAAATTCTTCTAGTGAATTTTAATTGTGTAGTGTCTACACGAGAAATTTTCTAATAGAAAAATTGGAGAATCATAAATTTAAGTGTAAGCTAGTTAGGACGGTATTTGGAACCGATAAACTAGTGGGAGCTTTTATCTTATGTTTTTCTAATTTATTAGAAATTTAGTCCCATTGGGTAACACTTTTATTAGACATCCCACGCTCACGAGTAGTGTCTACTCAATTGAATCGCTAGTTCAAGACTATTTCCTTTTAAGGAAAGTTGAGAATGGGAAAGAATGTCTATAAGTGTTAATCATCTTAACTAAAGTTTTGAGGCTAAACCGAAACATTAATTAAAGAAAGTATAGGATAAGGAAAGTGATTTGGATCACTAACCAATGAATCTTAGCGACTTTCATAACCGAGTAACTTGACTCGATAGCTTAGTTCTTTGGAAGAACAAGGAAGTTGTGCATTAATGATTAATAGAGTAACAACGGGCGTAATTTTTACTATAATAGTGGGAGTGATATAAGGAAATAAATTTGATTCTATCTCTGAATATCACAGAAAAAATTATTTTTCCTGCTTACTGATTTGTTAAAACAATTGGATTCACTTTCAACTCGATATATTATTGCCTCATAGAAAGTGAATATGACATTTGTAGTAGGAATCTGAGACTCGGACTTTTGTTTGATAAAGACAGAAACACTAAGAAAAGCTGAATAGGTATGTGTAACACATCTAAAACTATTAAAGGTAAAAGGTTTCCGTATTAAGATAAACGACTTTTCAATATCTATTAATTAGTTCATATATCCAGAGATAAGACCTAAAGGCGGCTAAGGGTGATTCCTATTTCCCGCCTGGGAACACATCTCAAAGGAACAATGACTAAGTTTCCTTTCAATCGGGAGAGGGTAATAGATTTGAAGGGTAACATAGCTTGTTCATCATGACTTCGGGGTCCAGTGAGAGATACAAGCTAGTGGGAGTTTTTGAGTGGTGACATTTTGTCGATAACTACTCAAACGTGATTTAGTTTATCAAAGAATACGAGGAGGAGTCTCTACGATTTTAGCGAGAGAATAAAGTATTCCATGCGAAATAGGCTATCGCATAGTCTTGGGACTATTGCTCGGCCTCGCCTCCTAGTGGAATGTTTCTCACCGAGGAAGAAACCATAGACTTGCCTCGATATAGTTATTAATGTGCTACAATACCTTCGTTAAACTCGATTAAGATAATTGGTTGCAAAATAACGGTTAACATTATTATGTAAACCGAGAAGTCTACCTAGAAGATGCCAGTGAATTTATGGATAATGAGTGAATTCGGTTCACACCACTTCCATAAATGTAGGCATTTAGCATTTAATGCTTGAAGGTAGGACTGGAGATTTTGCGCATACATTCAGATTTACTGTTCGTGAAATATCTTAATGCGTCGAGTGAAGGTTGGTTATAAGATTCCTGAGATCAGAAAGTGACGGTTGAACTATCACAAGCCTTCTGATAGAATCTATAAGTAACAGCCTTAAACCTTGGAGTATGGTTACCCAAAGGTAGTTACTATCTGATTTAATCAGACCACGTCCAACATCGGTTGTTGGTGATTACACTGATAAATACTACTAGATCAGAATGTCAATCCACCCAAAACGCAGTGGGAGTATGGTTTAACCGTTGACCCATTGTGGTTTTGTGGACTTTATAGTCTGCTGGGGTGATTGATAACTTTGTGGCTCTTTGTGGGTCTGTATAGGATTACGATTATAGAGGTTGGTTTGAAAACCTTAACCTGTGAATGGAGTTTTGGTACTCCAGTTCTGTTCAGCCTCTTGTAGAACCACCTGAGTGTCTCAGGCCCAGTGGGAGCAATTGGATCTACACGGAAAAGATTCGAATGAATAGGAAAGTTTAAACTTTCAGCGCAAAGTTGAGTGGTATAGGGGTGATTCCCTGACAACTACAGAGTTAACCAGACCTTGAACTCTCTCACCACTCAGTCTTGCTAGATTTCGTTAGAAAGCAGAAAATAGGGGTGATTCCCTGAGACTTTCTTGCCGAACAACGGAATCGAATTCATTCGAATGAAGGGTTTTAATGAGAATGAATAACGGATTCGTTACAAAGCGGAAGATAGGGGTGATTCCTAATACCTTTTGCGAGACTAACGATATCTTAATTTATTGAAAGAACCATTGGTAGGAAGCTGCCATGGCTTATATCCTTTGTGGATTTAAGAGAACCTCTCGGTCATTTAAAAGTCATATGTTTTAAAATATGTGGACTTGACCAAAATATTGATAAGTTTTTTAGTAGACTGGATATCAATATTGGTAATATAGTAGTAGTATTAGTGTTCATAAATGATAACACTAAAACAGTTGGAAACAACATGGGTGTGCTATCTGAAGTCGAAATCGACACGCCAAGATTCTGGATGAGAGAGAATTGGACTATGTTCTATGAATCTGATTCGGTCAAATTCACGAGAATGAGTCATTGGCTATCCCACCGATCTTATTGAATAAGATGATTATGCATACATGGTTGCAGCATTCATCGAGAGTTGTCCTACCCTACCTCTCAGGAATGATTCTCTAAATCTTCGGATAAAGAGAAAATGGGATAGAGTCTCTCTTGGATAACGGCAAGTCAGGTTGTCACAAGTCAATAGTAGTCGAATCTCGGATTCGAGCATTGAATAGCGGTTTAGTACGTCCTCAAGTATCTTAAGAGAACGAGGAATCATATGCTTGTATATTCAGGTGCAAACTTGAATATGGTTGACTACACTGATTCTGACTTGTAGTCAGATTAAGGATGATCATTAAGTTGATCTCGGCTCAGTGTTTACTCATAGTGCTTAGAATTTCCTTTTGGTGCGGGAGTAATTCCGGTCGATAAGCCGATATCACTTCATTGTGAAATAAAGTGAAGAGATAGCTTAGAAGGATCTTCTCGGTCACAATAAGTCAAAAGCATATTGAGAGAGAGTACCGGCTGATTGGAAGGACCGACAACGTTTCAATCCTAAAGATCGTCTCGAGTCGACAACCTAGCTAATCAGTGTACCAAGTCGAGTGCTTGGAGGGTACGGCATTGATGGATATGTCTCATCTGCTTTTAGAGCAAGTGGGAGAGTGTTGTGAATAAGATGAGAGGTGGTGTGCTCTAAAAACAATCATTACTTGTCATTTCGTGCAAGTGGGAGATTGTTAGGTGTAGTGCCCGAAAGACAATTTGTGTAATTGTTTTTAGTAATGGATGACTGATTTTATCTCACCTTATTACTTGCTTTGTGCTTGTAAAGTAATACACTCGCCGCAAACCCTAAGTATATCGTATGTAACCACTTAACTCTCGGTGTATGGATTACACGTGAGGATTGAGTTAGTGGAGATATGCTTAAACTGTTAGTCCGTGGTGAACTTAATCAGAGTTTAGGGTCTCTTGATTAAAACACCAATAATGCGCCCAGAACACCTTAGGGTGTGATAGTCTTATCCGGTTTGCCGGTGAGAGGTACTACGTGGGGCATTTATATATGATGGCATTCATATAGGATTTGGACCGATTTAATCGAATTTCTCGGTATAATTCCGTAATCGAGGAATCTTATTAAATCATTAGATGATCATATATGGATCAACCTTAATCCGAGGTGATCACAGGATGTCGCTTGTCCCGGGTAGTGTTTGATGTGTTAATTACGGTTCACTTAGATATGTGTTCCAAGCCACTTCTCATTGGCACTATCTCCGGATGAGTGAGTAGTTCTATTTTTCACGACATGGAATCCATTCCTTCCTGCGGGAAGTAGAGACAGATCCCCTTGTTTGTTAGCCCTAAGAAAGTGATCGATCCGGGAGTTCACATTTGACTAATTAGCTACTAGTCGATATGTGTGCTAATTGATCATCGAGGGGTTAATGGTAAATAAGGATAAGATATTTCGAGTCGGGTTCACGGAGACTTCCCACCGAGAATGGATGATCTATGGAGGGTTAATCCGTATGTAGTGATTATATCAATGGACGCTTATTCACTCTGCATGGGTTGAGTATAAGTATACATCTATAATCGGTAGAGTTCGGGCCGGGTTTATGGTGGCGTAATCCCGAATTAATAATTAATGTACTTATTCGCTCGATGAATAATTAATTATTGGAGCTACTTCTTGGTTATAGGTCCATGGTCCCCGATGTGGCTTCGTAATTCGGACTAGTAATCTTGTTACTTGGGCTCTTAATAATTAATTTAATTGGTGGGCTAATTAATTGATATGCATATATATTATTTAGTTGGGCTAAATAATATAATACACATAAAAGACATTTTATGTGGGTTTTTAAACCCTAAGTGTGGCGCCTATATCCTCTTTAATTATCACAAGAATTAATGTTTTGGTGATATGGAAAATAAAAGATATTCTTGTTATATGATTGGTTGGATGACTTGTTATTTGATTTCCTATTGGTCAATACATGTCACAATTAGTCATTAAGGAAAATATCTTTTTATTTTGTTTAATTAATTAATTATTTAATTAATTAATACTTGGAGGTTAAGGATGTACTCTCCTATAAAGGAGAGTTATTCCAAGGGAAATTGACAAGGCATAATTCGACCACTCATTAAAAAAGGAGAGAAAAATTTGTTTCTCTTGTCTGCAGGGTTTAGAGGAAGAAAAACTTGGAGTTTTTCTTAGTGTTTGCATATCGAGGAGGTTAGTGTATCAAGAAGGGTGTCCACCAACCGCCGTTTGGAGAACATATCGGAAGATCTTGGCATCTCTTCCTACTATTGGTAACTTGATCTTAACCCCTTGTAGTAGTTTAAGTCCTTTAATTATGTATTGTGATGTATGAATCGTGATCCATCCACGCGCGTAGATCTAATTCGTTTAGATCTAAGAACTCGCATCCTTCATCCGGTACTTTGACGGTGGATGTTCCGGACACATGACAAAGAATAAGCTTTATTTATCAAACTTTGTGGCAAAAGATGGTCCAAGGTGAATTTTGGCAACAAAAATACACTGGATATACAAGAGGATATGGCACACTTATCAAAAATGGACTTACAATCAAGAATGTTGCATATGTGGAAGGACTGGATTACAACTTATCGGTTAATGGACAATTGCGTGATATGGGATACAAGGTCACTTTTGACAAAGACAACCTGCATTGTCATTAGTGAAAGAGGTGATCAAGTTGTACTTTGCGGTAGAAGACAACGAGAATATGTATGTTGTGGATTGGCTCACTGCAGTTCGAAACTCGTCTCGATAGTGCATACCAAGTCCGAACTAAATGGTTATGGCACAAGAAGTTGAATCACTTAAACTTTGATGATATCAATCGGTTGGTGAAGAAAAAGCGGTGGTTGGTTTACGAAATCACATTTAAAAAAGGATGCAATATGTGATGCTGTCGACCAAGGTAAACAGATAAAGTCAAGTTTCAAATCAAAGACCAAACAATCAACTAATAGAGTGTTGGGTGATGCACATGGATCTTTTTGGACCAATAACTCCAACAAGTGTAACGAGGGAAAGAAGTACCCCTGGTGGTTGTGGATGATTATTCTAGATACACTTGGGTGATATTCATGAACAAGAAAAGTGAAACACTTCAAAGCATGCCTAATCTTTTGAAGAGATTACAAAATGAGAAAAGTTTAATGATCATAAAGATAAGATCGGATCGAGTCTTGAATTTCTCAACAAAGTTATAAGAGAATATTGTGAACAGTATGGTGTACTACATCAACTTGTCTGCTTTGGTACACCTCAAACAAAATGGAGTTCTTTGAGAGAAGAAAGCAGAACTTTAAAGAAGCGGGAAGAACAATGATTTGTGAAGCATTGTTACCTCGAAAGATATTCAAGCAAGACGATACATCTGACATGCTATACACAAAACAGAACCTCAGTAAACAAGAATCTTGAAGACACCTTATGAGGTTTGGAATGGAAGGAAACCTAACATATCCTATTTCCATCCTTTTGGAAGCAAATGTTTTATTCTAAATCATAAGGTACATTTGAAAACATTCCAACCAAAATCAGATGAAGGAATTTTCTTAGGATATTCTTCGGTCAGCAGAGCATTCAGGGTACTGAACAAAAGATCACTGAAACATGAAGAAACAATCCATGTTGTGTTTGATGAACCTAAGTTTACTGGTATGGAAGATGAAGATTGTGGACCTGCTGAAAATCAACATGTCATCTGATCCAGATTGTGTTGAAGTCTTGGAAAGATTCAATGACTTAAAAGTTTCGATCATCGCCCTCTTTGAACACCCCTCGATAATGTTACGAGATGCAACAACTGAAGAAGCGGTTCAAGGATCTCTTTGAACTCCACGTAGAAGAAGCTACGCAGAGACCTATCGAAGATGAGGTTCCTGTTAATCAAAACAACCAGAATCCACAATGGTTAAGGAATCACCCTGCTGAACAAGTTATTGGCAATGTACAGCAAGGTGTGAGGACTAGAAGACAACTGGAAGCTATGTTCACTTGTTTTCTATCTCAAATGGAGCCTAAAGTTGTTGAAGAAGCAATTTCAGATCCAGATTGGATAATTGCTATGCAAGAGGAATTGAATGAATTTGAAAGAAATCAAGTTTGGACACTAGTTGATAGGCCAAATCATGCAAATATCATTGGTACTAAGTGGGTATCTGAAATAAACTTGATAAATCTGGTACCATTGTGAGGAATAAGGCCGGACTAGTTGCAAAGGCTATTCTCAAGTGAAGGAATAGATTTTGATGAAACTTATGCACTGTTGCAAGATTGGAAGCTATCGATTATTCTTGGCACATCGCTGCATATAAGAACTTCAAAGTATATCAAATGGATGTCAAAAGTGCATTTTTGAATGGCATTCTAGAGGAGGAAGTGTATGTTCAACAACCTCCTGGATTTGAAGTTAAAGATCAAGAAGATAAAGTGTATAGACTCAACAAAAATTTGTATGGATGAAACAAGCACCAAGAGCATGGTATGAGACTCTATCTCAATTCTTGGTGGACAATGGTTTTACAAAAGGACCATTGACAAGACACTTTTCGAGAATCGAGTGAAGGGATGACAAGACTTTGGTACAAATTTATGTGGATGACATAATTTTGGTTACGAAAATGATCTACTTTGTGAAAAGTTTGCAAATATAATGAAGAGTAAATTCCAAATGAGTATGATGGGAGAAATGAACTACTTTTTGGGATTGCAAGTTAACAGATGAAAGATGGAATCTTCATTCATCAAACCAAATATACCAAGGAGTTCTTTCAAGAAGTTTGGTATGGAAAACAAAGACTAAGAGTTCAACTCCTATGAGTACAAATATTAGGTTGGATGAAGATAAAGAAGGCAAAGATGTTGATCGGACCTTATACGAAGGATGATAGGCGAGTCCATGTGACCTCACGCCGCCAGACTGATATATCCTTTCTTTGTGGAGGTGTCAGTGCAAGATTTCAATCCAAACCTAAGGAAAGTCACTTAAAGTGCAGTCAAGAGAGTTCTCAAGTACATTAAAGAGACTTTGGGAGTAGGGATATGGTATTCTAAGGAAGGAAGCTTCAAAGTAATATCCTACTCGGATTCGATTACATTTGGATGCAAGATTGATGAAAAAGCACCTCAGAACTCGTGAGTTAATGGGAAATAGATGGTTTCTGGTTTAGCAAGAAAATTCTATATCAACTTCTACTCTGTTGAATACATTGTCTTTGGAAGTTCTTTGTGCACAAGTACTATGGTTAAGACAACAATTAAGGGATTATGGAATTGAAGAAAAGGAAATTCCAATTATGTGTGACAACACAAGTGCAATTGCAATCACAGAAAATCCATGTTTTGCACTCTAGAACCAAGCACATTGATGTGAGACATCATTTTATAAGAGATCATGTTGAAAAGAGAGATGTTGTGGTTCTATATATCCCTACTGAAGATCAACTTGTCGATATTTTCACTAAACCACTTGACAAAGAAAGATTTGCCAAATTAAGGGTGAGCTTGGTATTATAAAGGTTGGTGATATTCAAGAATGTCTTGGAATTCACCAAGGGGATTAGTCTTTGCTATGTTGGGTGAGCTCACTTAGCAGATTAGTCATTGGTATCAACAATTCCATGTACTTATGTTTGGACAATTGAGCAAATGAGGTTGCCAAGGGATTGGTCTTTGTCATGTTGGGTGAGCTCACTTGATGATCGGGTCATTGGTATTAAACTTCATCTTGTATTATCAATTGAACAAAACAAGAAGAAAACAAGGATCAAGAGAGTACTTCACAAGAGTCTTGAAGTCTATTTATCGCCAGATGCTGCGAGTCCACCTCGCTCGAGGATTACCTCTTGGATGGAGCGTTACTCGGTCAAAGTTATTAAAGTCAAAAAGCATATTGGCGGGATATTTATCCTATCTTTTATTACCATAGTTAAACCATCCAACGGTTACAAAGCGTTATGGAGGAGTAATGGGCCACGTGTCAAGACAGATTTTACTCAAGATTAATCGTGGTTACCTCGAATGTACGTGCTATGACAGATTTCAACTACCCTTGTCTATATAATCGAGATATTTCCACGAGAACTCTCTACTTGCAATTACTCGCTTTATCTCTGCAAATCCTACTTGTGTGAACACAGATTTGAGAGCAATTCTTCTTCATCTTTTCTTATTTCAATGGCGGAAAGAGTTGAAGTTCAAATCGAATCAAGCCAAAGTGTTAGAGGATATGTTGTTGATGCAAATCAAGCGAGTTGGCCATCAATATAGGTCGAAGAATAAGAAGGTTTGCAGGTGTTTGGAAAACAAACTCAATATCGATTAGAAACAATTTCATATACCAATGTCATTGATTTCGGAAGAATATGGTTGTGGAAGAAAGAATCAAGCATTCAAAACCATTTGTGAATCTTTGAGGAGCTTGTAATCTCCTCCATCCTCTTTGAGACAAGTGTTTGGTTTTGAAGAAGTTGTAGATGGTCTGTCAATCACAAGCAATGGGATTGAACAAGATGGCATTTGTGGATCAGATTAAGATAAATCAAGACACAAAATCAGTTCCTGGCATCAAGCTGCAGGGGATATTTGGCACGAGTACAACTCGCTTGAGCAAGCGATTGCAAAGAACATCTTTGGGGTTGGTTGGCGGTATGGATACTCTATCAGGACCCAAGATAGAGCGATGATAATCATCTGCATAGGAGCATGAAGTTTGATTGGGGTGGTTACTTTATTCATTATATGAAGAAAGTTGCCAGGAGGAGAAACTAGGAAAAGGAAATCAAAGGCCTTACCCTTAGGTTTG
>CM047810.1:54567911-54677911 GCA_026214975.1 Gentiana macrophylla | reverse complement strand
GATTACATTGGAAGAAAACAAGGATAAGGACAGCTAACAACCTCTGATTTTATCAAACAAATCAATGGTTGATATTAAAGGGACGTTAGGATGATTCGAGACTTTATCCAATGGATACAAGTCAAAGGATGGACAGATCGCATTCTCATTAAAAGCGATCTGACCGTGTAGCCGATCACTATGAGCGAAAGTGATGAAAGCAAGTCAAATGGGACAAAGCATGGAATGGCTATATTTGAATTTCAAATACAAGTCACAAGGACTCCTACCTATAAATAGAGGACTCCAAATTCAAAGAGTGCAAATAATTGATGAAAAATAAGAAATAATCCTGAGCTTCAAATTCTGATCAAGAAATCACCCTGCTGACCCTACTGAGCTTTAATCTACTGATCCAGAGAAAATCTTCAAGTGTAATCTGCAATCAAGCTACATCAAGTTTACACACTTGAAGACATCAAGCTGCTGATCATATCATTCTAATCAAGCTGCTGCAACAGAATCATTTACTTGATTCAATCTTTATCTTACAAGAAATCTGCTGAAGACAGTGAAGCACATCTGTGTGTGAAATACTGTTGTTTGTGGTGGAGCTGTTGAAGAGGCAATCCTACCCTTCAAGGACCAGTGGAAGACTTTGGAGCAGCAATCCTACCTGTTGCAAGTGTTCAGTTTGTGAAGCCATAGTTATTGGTGAAGGACAAGAAACATAGGGATTTTTGTAACAGCTACATCAAAGATCTTTAGTGAATTACCTCCAACATCATAGGAGAAGAGTGGACTGACAGGAATACACCACCTGGAACCACTATAAAATCTGCCTACTTACTTTCTGCACTTACATTCTGCATTTAGTTTATTACACACATCAACCTACTGAATCTAGCAACTGAATTCACACACATACACTACTGAGTATCTAATACTTGGTATCATATTTAACAACAAGTAATAAGGCTTAATTTTTGATATATTTCCGCTGCACAAATTCAGTATATTCAATAGTCAGCAGACTACTGAAGTATCAGCAGGCTGCTGAAGTTGATGAGTTTGTTAACTCCAAAAGTTTTAAGTGTTAAGTTTATTCACCCCCCTCTAAACTTAACCAAAGCCTTTTCAAGGGACCAACAATTGGTATCGGAGCAAAGGCTTACATTGCTCAAGTAATCCTATTTGTTGTGCTTGTGAAAATACTGTGAAACTTTTTCAAGTTACTGATTTTCAAAGCTTTGCATCATGGAAAACAACCAGTATGCTTGAACTATGCTGATGTGTTCTTTAGATAGATTTGATGAGTATAAACGTCGAATGCAGGCTTATCTAGCTGCAACACATGATGAAATGATGGATGTGCTGATAGATGGACCACTAGAGATTACCAAGGCAGTAACAGTGGGTGAGGATACACAGTACATTCCAAAACCAAAAAGGGAATGGACTACTGAAGATAGAAAGAGAGAAAATCTCAACAATATTGCTATTGATATCATATACAGAACTTTGGATAGCAATATGTACATGAAAGTGAAAGATTGCAAAACTGCAAAAGAACTTTGGGACAAGTTGCAATTAATCTATGAAGGCACTGATGCAATCAAGAAGAATAAGATCAGTGTGGCCAAGAAGAAGTTCCAAGAGTTCAAGATGAAACCAAATGAAAACATTGAACAAATGGAATCAAGATTCAATGCAATCATGGATGAAATCACTTTGCTGAGTGTGAAGTACTCACAAGAAGAAATCAACTCAAAAATCTTGGAAGCATTACCTGCAAAAGAAGTTTGGGAGATGAAGGTGACTGCCATAGAAGAAATGAGGAGCTTGCATGAAGAAGACACCTTCAAACTGTTTTCATATCTTAAGGCCTATGAATTTAGCAAAAAGCTTGTGCCTGAAACTGAAAAAGAAGATCCAAAGACCACTGCATTGGCTGCTTCACATCAAGAAGAAACATCAGGAGCTCAAGATGATCTACTGGATGAGATGCAAGAGCAGATTGCCCTACTAAGCAAGAAAATCAGGATGATGAAAAATGGAAAGGGTTCTCCAAGGAATTTCACAAAGAAATTCAGTGAAAAGAAGAAGGATGAATCAAAGAAAGATAATGATTACTTGTGCTATCATTGCAAGAAGCCAGGACACTTCAAACCTGATTGTCCTGAATTAAAACAGAAAAAAGGAACCTGATTATCTTTGCTTTAATTGCAAGAAGCCTGGACATTTCAGACCTGACTGTCCAGACCTACTGAAGACCAAAAGTCAACAAAGAAGACATGGCAAGAAGGCTATGGTTGCTGAAGATGAATCAGGATATGAAGTAGAGTCAGAAAAAGGAAATGAATCTGATGATACTGCACTGGTTGTTGAAATGGAAGATTATGCTTTAATGGCCAACATGGATGAAACAGAGGAGGTATACAATTTTGTATCAATAAACACTCCTGCTGGAAGTGATTGTGAATCAACTTGTGGTTCAAATCCTAAAAATTCTGACAATGAAGAAACTTTGGATGACATCCTTAATCAACTGAGGATAATATAATCTGGCTATAAGATTGTGAAGGCTGAAAAAGAAGCTCTTCAATCAGAAGTTGAAAGATTAAATGCTGAATTAAGAATTCTCAAAGGAAAGGAAAAGAAGTCGAGAGAATCGGGATAAGCTCTTTGAACCTTGATGAGCTGCTTTGAGTCTGCTGAACCATCTTGTTCCTCCTTTGCATTCAAATCTGGAAAGCCTTATGGTGATATATGGGGCTTGGATTTGGAACTCAACAATCCAATAAGAGTGGATCTAGTAAGGTCTTTGAACCTAGTACGTAATTGGTCTTAAGTTTGTGCTCTGCACAAGATCCAACTCCCAAAAGGGTTCTTTGAGGCGGTAAAGCCTCATCGAGAAAGCTTCAGGAAGCAAAATCGAGAAGTCAAAGAAGTCATGACGACTCTAATAAAAAGAATAAATCTAAAAACAGGACTGCTGTGCCTTCTAGACCTACTGATAGCAGACCTGCTACCAAGTCTGCTGGACCACAAAAAGGGAAAACCAGAAATATTCCAAGGATAAGAATCCTAAACCCAAAAATGTTAATCATTCTAGGGACACTTATCTCAGGGGGGAAAGGTAGATTGTTCCCTACTGATGATGATTGGAATATTCATGCACCTACTGCTAGAAACAGTAAGTATAACCATACTGCTAGGGTAAAACCTAAGCAGAGGACTCAGCAGAGGACTTATACTAGACCTCAGTAGGGACCTCAGCAGACTCCATACTACAAGGCTATTCCTAGCAGATAGCAAACTAATGGTTATGCTAGTGATTCTAACAACAGAAATCACTCCAAACAGCATAATAAACCAAAAGGCCAGAAAACATATGTGAATCCTACACAACCAACTGTTAGAACTTATGGATGTGTGGAATACATGTATGAACCAAAGTATGACACTTTTCAAAGAAGACCTTATGGAAATTTGCCAAGGGTCATGCTTACCACTGACCATTATGGACCCAAACAGGTTTGGGTACCTAAAATGCATTAACTTTGTTTTGTAGGGTGTCCGGTACTTTGTGGTGGATGTTCCAGACATATGACAAAGAATAAGCACTGTTTGTCAAATTTTGTGACAAAGGATGGTCCTAGAGTGAATTTTGGAACAAGAATACACCTGGATACACAAGAGGATATGGCACACTTGTGAGGAATGGACTAACAATCTGGAATGTTGCATATGTGGAAGGACTGGACTACAACTTGCTGAGCACTGGACAGTTTTGTGACATGGGATACAAAGTCACTTTTGACAAAGGCACTTGTATTGTCATTAGTGAAAGAGGTGATCAAGTTGTGTTAGCAGGAAGAAGACAACAAAACATGTACATTGTGGATTGGTCTACTGCAATTCCAGAAACCTGCCTGATTATGCATACCAAGTCAGAACTCAATTGGTTATGGCATAAGAAGTTAAATCACTTAAATTTTGATGATATCAATCAGTTGGTGAAGAAGAAACTGGTGATTGGTTTACCTGAGATCACATTCAAGAAGGATGCTATATGTGATGCATGTCAGCAAGGTAAACAGACAAAGTCAAGCTTCAAGTCAAAGACTAAACAATCAACTAAAAGAGTTTTGGAGCTGATGCACATGGATCTATTTGGACCAGTAACACCAACAAGTGTAACTGGAAAGAAGTACACTTTGGTAGTTGTGGATGATTACTCAAGATACACTTGGGTGATATTTATGAACAAGAATAGTGAAACACTTCAAAAGATGCCTGAACTTTTGAAGAGATTACAGAATGAGAAAATTTTGACAGTAGTAAAGATAAGATCAGACAAGGGTACTGAGTTTCTCAATAAAATCATAAGAGAATATTGTGAACAAAATGGTGTACTACATCAACTTGCTGCTGCTGGTACACCTCAGCAAAATGGGGTTGCTGAAAGAATGAACAGAACTTTAAAAGAAGCAGGAAGAACTATGATTTGTGAAGCATTGCTACCTGAAAGATATTGGGCTGAAGCAGTCAATATAGCATGCTATACACAAAACAGAAAATCAGTGAACAAAAAGTTGTTGAAGACACCTTATGAGATTTGGAATGGAAGAAACCCCAATATATCCTATTTCCATCCATTTGGAAGCAAATGTTTTATCTTGAATCATAAGGAACAATTGAAGACATTCCAACCAAAATCAAATAAAGGAATTTTCTTGGGATATTCCTCAGTCAGCAAGGCATTCAGGGTACTGAACAAAAGGTCACTGAAACATGAAGAAACCATACATGTTGTATTTGATGAACCTAAGTTCACTGGAATGGAAGAAGAATATTCAGAACCTGCTGAGAATCAACAAGTCACTAATCCAGAATGTGTTGAAGTTTTGGAAAGATTCAATGACTTAAAAGTTTCGATTACGCCTCTCTTTGAACACCTGTGATGATACTACTGATGCAACAACTGAGGCAATTCAAGGATCTGCTGAACCCCCTGTTGAAGAAACAGCAGACCCTACTGAAGATGATGTTCAAGAGAATCAATTTAACCAGAATCCATAATGGTTAAGGGATCACCCTGCTGAACAAGTCATTGGCAATATACAGCAAGGTGTGAGGACTAGAATACAATTAGAAGCAATGTTTACTTGATTTCTATCTCAAATGGAACCTAAAGTTGTTGAAGAAGCAATTTCAGATCCATATTGGATAATTGCTATGCAAGAAGAATTGAATGAATTTGAAAGAAATCAAGTTTGGACACTAGTGGAAAGGCCTAGTCATGCAATTATAATTGGTACAAAATGGGTATACAGAAACAAACTTGATGAATCTGGTACCATTGTAAGGAATAAGGCCAGACTAGTGGCAAAAGGATATTCTCAAGCAGAAGGAATAGATTTTGATGAGACATATGCCCATGTTGCAAGATTGGAAGCTATCAGATTATTCCTGGCACATGCTGCTTATAAAAACTTCAAAGTATATCAGATGGATGTTAAGAGTGCATTCTTCAATAGCATTCTGGAAGAGGAGGTGTATGTTCAGCAACCTCCTGGATTTGAAGTTAAAGATCAAGAAGATAAAGTATAAAATCAACAAAGCACTTTATGGTTTGAAACAAGCACCAAGAGCATGGTATGAGACTCTATCTCAATTCTTGGTGGACAATGGTTTTACAAAAGGCACCATTGATAAGACTCTTTTCAGAATCAATGAAGGAAACAGCACCCTGCTGGTACAAATTTATGTTGATGACATAATTTTTGGTTCTGAAAATGAATTGCTTTGTGAGAAGTTTGCAAATCTGATGAAAAGTAAATTCCAAATGAGTATGATGGGAGAAATGAATTACTTTTTGGGATTGCAAGTCAAACAGATGAAAGATGGAATCTTCATTCATCAAACCAAGTATACCAAGGAGCTACTGAAGAAAATTGGAATGGAAAACATTAGACTGGATGAAGACAAAGAAGGAAAAGATGTTGATAAGACCTTATACAGAAGGATGATAGGTAGTCTGTTGTATCTTACTGCCAGCAGACCTGATATATCCTTTGTTGTAGGTGTTTGTGCAAGATTTCAATCAAAACCTAAAGAAAGTCATTTAGGTGCAGTCAAAAGAGTTCTCAAGTATCTAAAAGAGACTTTGGGAGTATGGATATGGTATTCAAAAGATGGAAGCTTCAAGGTTATATCCTACTCAGATTCTGACTATGCTGGATGCAAGATTGATAGAAAAAGCACCACAGGAACCTGTCAGTTAATGGGAAATAAACTGGTCTCCTGGTTTAGCAAGAAATAGAATTCTATATCAACTTCCACTGTTGAGGCTGAATATATTGCTGCTGGAAGTTGCTGTGCACAAATACTTTGGTTAAGACAACAATTAAGGGATTATGGAATTGAAGAAAGAGAAATTCAATCATGTGTGACAACACAAGTGCAATGGCAATCACAGAAAATCCTGTTTTTCACTCAAGAACCAAGCATATTGATGTGAGACATCATTTTATAAGAGATCATGTTGAAAAGAAAGATGTGGTGGTTCTTTATATCCCTATTGAAGATCAACTTGCTGATATCTTCACTAAACCATTGGATAGTGAAAGATTTGCTAAACTAAGGACTGAAAATTGGTGATATAATCTTAATCAGTCAGTGTACTGGAATTCACCAAGGGGATTAGTCTTTGCTATGTTGGGTGAGCTTATTTAGCATATTAGTCATTGGTATCAACAATTCCATGTACTTATGGTTGGACAATTGAGCAAATGAAGTTGCCAAGGGGATTGGTCTTTGTCATGTTGGGTGAGCTCACTTGACAGATCAGTCATTGGTATTAAACATCATCTTGTATTATCAGTTGGACAATACAAAAGGATTTAAGCATCGATGAGCAACTTCATCAAGAAAGTCTTTGAGACATTTTGTCGGCCAGTCAGCCGAGCCAAGTCTCATCGATGACAAAGGTCTTGAGGGAAACGTTACACAGTCAAACTTACTAAAGTCAAAAAGAAAATGGCGGGATATTTATTTCTTATTTATAACCGCAGTTAACACGATCTAACGGTTACAAAACGTTATGAGAAGTAATGGGCCACGTATCAAGACAGCATTCACTCAAATTTAATCGTGGTTAAAACCACGGTACGTGCTCTGACAGTTACATCTACTTCTGTCTATATATACAGACCATTACACAGAAGATATTCACAACTCTCAATCAGCAAATTTCTCTGAAGTTACTTTGTGTAAACACATATCTGATCATTCTCTTCTTCATCTTTTTCATTTATCATGGCACCAAAGGATGATGTTCATATTGGCACCAGTCAAAGTGTGAGAGGTTATGTCAATGACTGTAACTCTACTGACTTTGCCATTAACATTGGACGGAGAATCAGACAATTTGCTGGGTTGGAAGGTATTATCAACAGGAGATTGCAGAGAATTTCATATATTAATGTACTAGAATTCTGGAGAACATTGTTATACATGAAGGTAGAGAGGCCTTCACTACCACTGTGAATGGAAGAGAGATAGAAATTTCCTCAGACCTGCTGAGAGATTTATTTCATTTGCACTGAAATGATGCTCCCACTAATCCAGAGGCAATGAATCTACCAAGGATGAAGTTTGTGGATCAAATAAAGACCAACGATGCTATACCTTCAAGTTTAGGCATTAATGTGAGACATATTGGATATGAGTACAATCTGCTGTGAGCAAATTAATGGCCAAAACTATTTTGGGATTTGTTGGAAGTCTAGATACACTGTCTGGACCCAAAATAGACTGATGATCATCATCCGCAGGAGTATGAAGTTTGATTGGGTTTGGATTTCTTGTACACTACATGAAGAAGGTGTTCACTGAAGATAGAAATGGTATAAGGAAGTCCAAGGTCAAGCCCCTAGGTCTACTGATTCAGACTCTGTTGAATCACTTTCAGATACCTGATATTTCATCTGAAAAGATCAATCAATCTAGATTCAAGCCAGAGGTTACCACTCCTATCCCTGGTCTGGATGATGATGAAGAAGATGTTGATGAGACTGCTGATAGTGATGATGGTGGAGATGATGGTGATGCTGGTGGTGAGCAGGTTAAGAAAACTGTCAAGCCTGCTGCACCCAAGAATGTCACTGAAAAGAGAAAGGCTGCTGACACAAGAAAAATCATAGAAATGTTAAATCCTAGAAAAACAAGGAAGCAAACAGCAGAGACTGCTGAGTCTGCTGAGGGTTCAGTAGAAGTTGAGGTTACTGACCCTGTTATTGCAAAGAAGAAGACTGTTGCTGAAATCTTGAAGGAGCAACAGAAGGAAGCCAGTAAGAAGAGGAAAGCCACTTTGAAATTGAAACAGAAGATCTTTCTAAAAGAATGAAGGAAATTGCCAAAAAGAAGAAACATGGCAAAGGGAAACAGTTGAAAACCTTTGAGGCTCAAAGGCAACTAGAAGAAGAAGAAGAAGTAGAGAGGCTATTGAGGTGAGCCTTAACAATTATCAAGCCTCACGAGGATATAGAGGTTGTTATTGAGGAGGAACTCTTTGGAGAATCACAAAGCAGACTCACGACCCGAGCCTGCTTTGTTGAAGTGTTGAATCCTCCTCGCAAAGGCTCCGAGAGCTCATTGAAATCGCACAAGTTGTTGTTGAGCAACTTTTAGAAGAACCACAGCAAGCTACTGAGTCTACACCTGCTGTGGAAGTGGAAAAGTTGGTACAAGACCCTGCAAGTCCTACAATAGTTCAGGGGGGAGAGCAGTCTGCTACTAACCCTGCTGATGAGCATATAAGTCAGGAGGAACCAAGTGTGGTACAGATGGAGGTAGTAGGGACTAACATCCAACATGAGCAACCTACTGACCTAGAAGAATCTGTGGAAGAAACTCTGAATTTACTTGTTGAGACCTTTGGAGGTCAGCAAGGTACTGAAATAGCTCCTAGAAGGTCATTCATGCCCTTTGAAAGACCAGAGAAAAAGAAGAAAGAAGGGTATGTTGATCTGTTAAGGGCTAAATTATAGTGATTTTTACATATATTTTCTATATCAATTTCCCCTACATTCGGATGATTTTCATAGATTTTGAGCTATGTATGTAAGTATTGAGTATATGGTGTTTTTAATAGTTAAATATGAAAACGTATCGATTTATATGCTTTATTTGGTGATTTTATGTTGTTTTGGAATCATGTTACGTTTTGGTATGTTTTCGATGTGTGTAGATACATATCTTTAACTTGGGAAAGGATTTGGAAGAGTCAAAATCGAAGTTGAGGTGATTTTGAAGAGATAGAGATGAGAGAAAGAGGATAAAGATGGCGGAAGAAAAGGATAATGATCAAGAAATCCGTTTCGCATCGTATGAACGAAAGGCCCAAGATTAACGAACAGCGGCCCGAGCTAGACGGGCGCGTCGAAGATGTGGAATCGATCCCGAATCGTATTTTACATACAGAGAGTTCAGACGCTGGCTAAACGAACGTCCAGTCTCCGTCCAAGCATTCTGGACGGGCGTCCAATTTGACAAACGGGCGTCCACCGCCGTTTTTGCTGAAACCGACTTAGGTTACTGTAGCAACCGCCTCAGTTTTCTATTTAAAGCACAGCAGCCCCAAACCCTAATTCATTCCGAATTTCATACACATCAAACACAAGAGAGCAGCCGCATCTTGAGAGTTTGAAGGCCGGTCACCCGAGCCTTGTGCTCGGGTGATCGGGGTTAGATTAGGATGTCTTTTTCTTGTTTTTTCCATCGTTGATGCTTGAAGATCAACCTTTGTATCAAACTATGTGAGTTTAATCTCTTTTTAATTTATTCAATCTCTAGTTTATTTTCATGATCTTTAATTTATTTTGTATTTTTCTGTGATTATGATGCTATTATGTGAATTAGATCGAGAGATCAGTTTGCTATTGATGTTTACAACATACGGAAGTTGCGTAAACTAGATCACCATAGAAAGATAGGATTTTTAATCATTAATGATGACAAATTAATCGATTAATTATCTAGGTTGTTAGATTCTAAAATACGAGAGTTAACCTGAATCTACACCTTCGTTTTGTATGGAATATTGGTCTCAACATTCGAGAGAGGAGAGATCGATAATTGAATT
Organism: Gentiana macrophylla; assembly: GCA_026214975.1. Classification (NCBI taxonomy): domain Eukaryota; kingdom Viridiplantae; phylum Streptophyta; class Magnoliopsida; order Gentianales; family Gentianaceae; genus Gentiana; species Gentiana macrophylla. Next base: position 54,667,782 of record CM047810.1, on the reverse strand, counting down.
CACTAAGGAATTAGGGATTCATAGCTTGAGAAATAGATTCACTAAGGAATTAGGAATTTGTATCTCGTGTAAAGGTGAAACCACAATTTGAATTAAAATCATGAGATGAACTAGGATTGAAATCACTTGGTTTGTATGATGTTTGATCCCATGTATCCTTAGTTTAGGTTTTTATTATTTGTTCTAGTTTAGATTTAGTTTACTTGTTCTATGAGTTTATTTGTTAGTTCCTTGTTTATTTGTTTTCGTTAGTAACAATTGAGAGGATTAATTAGATTAGATTCAACATCCCTTTTCCACGAGGATCGATACCGTACTTATCCAACTTTACTAGCAACTACCCGGTATTCGGCCGGTTAGGAGGTAGTTTTGCATGGTAGTATAGGTTTTATAAATTTTCTTTTGTTTTAATGATGCAAAATCCTCCGAACAAAAGTGGCACCGTTGCCGGGGAATAGGTGTCATGTTGAATCTGATCTTGTTATTTCTCGATTTTGTTACGTTTAGTTTTCGTTTTAATAAAATGAGCGTTTACCAAATCGAGAGTTTTTATTTTGCCGTGTTTCGATGACCATAAGGTTAAGAATGTGCAAAAGTTTTTTACTCGATTTGTTTAAACGTGAAGTATGTGTTTATGTGTTTTCTGATCTAACCTCTTTGTGCTTTAATTGAAAGCGCTGCTTTGTGATCTGTGTTGATATGTGTTTTAAGTTTTTAGGGTTTGTCTGCGTTTTCTGCTCTCTGCTTGTGTATTCGTTGTATGGGACGGCGTTCAAGTTAGTGAACGCCCGTCCGATTCTTTTTAGCTGCAGTAAACGAGCGTTTGAAAGTATTGGACGCCGTCCGTTCAAATATTTTCGACTGCATTCGTTTAAAGGACCAGATGAGCGTATATGCTTTACGAACGTCCGTCCGGTTGGTTTTCAAGTCAAACGAGCGTTTGTTTCTTTGAACGCTTCGTCCAAATCTGTATTTTTGAGGTGAGCGCCCGTCACTGTTGTCTTGAACGCGATTCAGTAGTCCAGTTTTTCTTGATCTCATTCCTAATGCTTTTATTTAGTATGGATTGCTTACATTCGAGCATCTGTGGCCTATTTATTTTTACATAGATGTCACGAATATGAATGTTATACCTTTCCATCTATGAATTCATGCTAAGTAAATGATCTTATTCCTTATACATGATTCATCTATGCAAGTTATAATTACCGCCGGTTCTCGTATGCTATAAGCGGTCTTCGTGTTAATTAGTAGCTAATGTCGGTTTCGTATGCTACATACCATTTGTGATGAATCTTTTAAGCTTTGAGACTTATGTGCTTCTTTGTTATTTTTATAACTCATTTGGGTAGTAACTGTCGGTTTTCCGTTGCTACGATGGAAACCTTATGAGTTATATCTGTTTAGTATAGCTAACTGTTGGTTTTCCATAATGCTATCACCTTTGACGAGTCTTAAAGCGCGTCTACACTGCATGTAATGAACAGTACTGTCGTTTATCGTAACTTGTCACTATCTGGTAGACGTTTATTATATACATGTCATGTTGCAAATGAGTGGGCTAGTTTTCTTTCTTTTATTTTCTTTTATTTTTGCATATCATTCAGATGCATATCATTTAGTTGCATGTCATCTAGTTGCATTGTTTTTCTATTTTTCTTTTATTTTTTTTCTTGAGCGTAGTTAACTGTCGGTTTCCGTAATACTACCTCGTTTTCTTTATTTTTAGTTTCTGCATGGGCCGTAGTAGCTGTAGGGTTTCAGACCGACCTGATCACACTGAGCCTGTCAGAAAATTTTTAGGATTTTTCATGTAGTTTGCATTGTATTGCATTTTCTTGTAGTTGCACCTAGCCTACGAGTTTGTGATATTTTCATGTATATGTAGTCCATCTTTATGTGAGCATAGTTTGAATATCTCTATAAATTCTTTTCCTTATGTGCTTTATTTGTATAAGTCTAATCTTTTCCCCGTAGACTCTTTTTGCACTGATCAAGTCTGCAAGATACTTTCTTCCTAGCTATTGTGCACTTTCAAGATGTATTCAGTTGTCCTGTGATGCTCCACAGTCTACTGAGCTATGCAAGCAATCCTGGTTCTTGTTGGTTCCTCCAGAATTGCCACCATCCAATCAGCTAAGTTCTCTAATTTATTATTTCTGCACAACTTGAGGACAAGTTGCAATCTAAGTGTGGGGGAAGGGATAGATGATTTATGTGTCTGCTTTCATTTGCTCATATTTTTAGTATTTCTATGAAAAGTGCTTAATTTTCAAATTTTTTGTTATATCCCGAGTAGACAAAGGCATATTTTTGCTTGAGTTTATATCATTTTTGCTATATTCTGTATATTTAGTAATTTTAGTTGTTTCACCCGACACTCTTTTTCACATACCATAGTAAATGATGAGCTAAATGTTGAAAGCCTACCCCATTTTAGTTGGAGATTTTTGATGATTATAGCATGTTTCTTTGCTTATGTACAATTCTTAAAAAGTTTAGTAGTTTGTATTCTAGGATTAAAGTATGACATACTGTGAATATCTGTAAGTTTGAATGTGATAAGTGAAACGTGATTAAGTCTTTGCAATAGTAATAAATTGTTTACTTGAGGTGTTATGCTCATTGGTGGTCTGTGCTACTAGAAAATAATCTTTTCCTTTGCCAAATGTAAATCTCTAAGTAAACATAATTGTAATTGTGTGTGTCGGAAGTTGGATTATGATTTGGGTGAGGTAGGTGTACCACGTATGTCCTATTCCACTATGATGACCAAAAGCTCACGGCAGTCAATTTATAGTTGCCTTATGATTGGAGTAAGGTAGGGATTATCTTGAAATGTCCTATTCTCGCTATGAGGGCAAAAGCTTATTTCGATGTGCGTTTAAAAGTGAAAATATTGAAATATATTATTATGAATAAGTAAGGACTTAGTTATCGTTAATCTTATCCCCAGTATAAACTGAAGGATATGTTGTAGGGATTATCCTCTGAGTCTGTCAGAAATGTTTTAGATATTCTCTACTGTTTCTTTTTGGGATATGTATGTTTTGTAAAGTGTCTGTTATAATTTTTGAATATTTCTAACTTAGATGGGAAACCGGGCTAGTTTTGGTTTGAATAACTTTCAAATTGTGGAACTTAGTGGAAGTTTATTATGGCTATGCACACACTCACTTGGGTGAACTTCTAAGTTATTGAATATACTTTATATTTGTATAGATGTTTATTTGTCTCGAGCTTGGCTTTGTTCTGTTTTGCTCGAGGACGAGCAAAAGTTTAAGTGTGGGGGTGTTGTTAAGGGCTAAATTATAGTGATTTTTACATATATTTTCTATATCAATTTCCCCTACATTCGGATGATTTTCATAGATTTTGGGCTATGTATGTAAGTATTGAGTAAATGGTGTTTTTAATAGTTAAATATGAAAACGTATCGATTTATATGCTTTATTTGGTGATTTTATGTTGTTTTGGAATCATGTTACGTTTTGGTATGTTTTCGATGTGTGTAGATACATATCTTTAACTTGGGAAAGGATTTGGAAGAGTCAAAATCGAAGTTGAAGTGATTTTGAAGAGATAGAGATGAGAGAAAGAGGATAAAGATGGCGGAAGAAAAGGATAATGATCAAGAAATCCATTCTGCATCAGTGTGAACGAGCGTCCAAGATTAACGAACGAGCGTCCAGAGCTAGACGGGCGTCTAAAGATGTGAATCAAGCGCCCGTCGAATCGTATTTTACATATAGAGAGAGGGACGGCTAAGCTAAACGAACGCCGTCTCCGTCCAAGCATTTCGGACGGGCGCCCAATTTGACAAGCGGGCGCCCACCGCCGCTTTTGCTTTGAAACCGACTTAAGTTATTTGAGCAACCGCCTCGATTTTCTATTTAAAGCACAGCAGCCCCAAACCCTAATTCATTCCGAATTTCATACACATCAAACACAAGAGAGCAGCCGCATCTTGAGAGTTTGAAGGCCGGTCACCCGAGCCTTGTGCTCGGGTGATCGGGGTTAGATTAGGATGTCTTTTTCTTGTTTTTTCCATCGTTGATGCTTGAAGATCAACCTTTGTATCAAACTATGTGAGTTTAATCTCTTTTTAATTTATTCAATCTCTAGTTTATTTTCATGATCTTTAATTTATTTTGTATTTTTCTGTGATTATGATGCTATTATGTGAATTAGATCGAGAGATCAGTTTGCTATTGATGTTTACAATATATGGAAGTTGCGTAAACTAGATCACCATAGAAAGATAGGATTTTTAATCATTAATGATGACAAATTAATCGATTAATTATCTAGGTTGTTAGATTCTAAAATACGAGAGTTAACCTGAATCTACACCTTCGTTTTGTATGGAATATTGGTCTCAACATTCGAGAGAGGAGAGATCGATAATTGAATTCACTAAGGAATTAGGGATTCATAGCTTGAGAAATAGATTCACTAAGGAATTAGGAATTTGTATCTCGTGTAAAGGTGAAACCACAATTTGAATTAAAATCATGAGATGAACTAGGATTGAAATCACTTGGTTTGTATGATGTTTGATTCCATGTATCCTTAGTTTAGGTTTTTATTATTTGTTCTAGTTTAGATTTAGTTTACTTGTTCTATGAGTTTATTTGTTAGTTCCTTGTTTATTTGTTTTCGTCAGTAACAATTGAGAGGATTAATTAGATTAGATTCAACATCCCTTTTCCCTGAGGATCGATACCCGTACTTATCCAACTTTACTAGCAACTACCCGGTATTCGGCCGGTTAGGAGGTAGTTTTGCATGGTAGTATAGGTTTTATAAATTTTCTTTTGTTTTAATGATGCAAAATCCTCCGAACATGATCCAAAGCTCCTGTTGGTGGCTGATTATTTCCAATGGAAGTTTGGATTTTATAAGAGACAAAAGCCAGATGCAGAACCATTGACAGACTTTGAAGAATGGGCTTTTGGAAAGTTGGGAGTGGAAAATTTGTTAGATCTGATTGATACATCTCTATTGCAATCAAGGCTGATAGATCTTTTTGATGAACAACAGAAGGAAGAGGGTATCAAGTTCAGGGACCCCAGAGATGACAGTGATGACTCATCATCATCTGATTCTGGAGGTGATTATCCATCAGGTCCAGGAGGAACTAGTGGGACTGCAATGATTATTGAACCAAGTGTAAGGCACCCATCTGGTCTTTGGGCGAGCCTCTTGAAAAGACAAACAAAATGGACAATTGGATGAGGATTTGGAAAATCTCACCATGGATGAACTGGAGGCACAAATCAATGAAGGAATATCTATTGGTGCAAACAGGATGGTTGGTGAGATAGATGATTTATTAGTTATTGAACCTGTTGAACAACCTGAGGATCAGCAGAATGTAGATTTGGATGATGAGAGGGTTACTGACCACAGTGAACCTAGTGCCAATTCTGAGGATTCTATTCAATATCAAGACTGGTTTGACACTGAGGAAACTGTTAAGGATGATTTTATATGATTTATAACGTTATATTTTGTAATAATTTCCTCCATATTCGTGTTATTTGCATAGAAATTAAGTGTTTAATTGATTTATTGAGCAAATGAGTTTTAAAAGTATTTAGGTGTAAACTTGAGCTAATTTCGTGATTTTATTGGTAATTATCTATGGTTTTACACTTTGCATGTCTTTGTGGTTTTGTAGGTCATAAACATGTCATAATTGGAGATTTAATGGAAGGAGGAAGATGCAAGTTGAGGATTGGAATGAAGATTTACAAGTTGAACGAGCGTTTGATCATTGCGTCCAGTGGACTGGCGTCCAGAAGAAGTGGACGAGCATCCAAGCTAAAGAATTTGATTCAGAGTTCTCCCATAATTGATGAACGAGCATCTGGAATTGCATAGGACGGGCGTCTGATCCAGCTCGGCCCGACTCGAAGTCTTTTAAGCATCTGGACGGGCGTTCAACCCATCAAACGGGCGTCCATTGGCCGACATACCATAAACCGACTTAAAACTCTATAAATAGAAGCGTATTCCAACCCTATCAGACACATTATTCAGCCACCTGAGAAAACCCTAGATCAAGCAGAGTTTGGCTCGGTCGACCGAGCCCTAGTGCTCGGTCGACCGAGGGTTGTTTTTTTTTTATTTTCTTTCAATATTATTTCGTTTCTGGATTGTGAGGATGGCTGGAAGCTGATCAAACTTGGGGCAAGCATGTGAAACTTTTCTGCAGCATTTTTATTTCTCCCTTTGGATGATTTTGTGAGTTTTAATTAAAGTTGTTTCTTTTCTATGCTTATGTGTTATGCAATTTATATCGAGAGATGTTTTGCTATTGATGTTTACTATGTGACGAGAGTCGGTGTAAACCTAGATCACCATAGGAAAGATTGGATCTTTAACCTATAATTAACGAGAGTTGATTAGGTTGAATATCTAGATTGTTAGATTGAGAAATCTTGCACCTTGGTTTGAAAGCGTTAATCTTTAAGATCGAGAGATGAAAGATTGATAGGAGAAATTATCTACGAGAGTAGGAATTCATACCTTTGATAGGTGAATCACAATTTTAGTTAAATCATCATAAGATAATCTAGAGAGGAAACTAAGGGTTGCGGGATGGTGGATCATTGCTTGTTCTTTGTTGAATCACCATAGTCATTGTCATGGTTTTACTAGTCTTATTTATTTTCTTAGTTTGTAGTTTAGATTTATTTTTCGCAATGATCTTTCCTGGCTTTGGACTGACAATCCTCTGTCCAGTTTATCTTTTCGTTTTGTTATTTTAGGTTTTAATAATAATAGTATCAATCTTAGGAAAATTAATGAACTAGATACCCCGATTCCCTGAGATCGACTCCGGTATTAATCGCTATGCTACGATCCCTACACTTGAGGTATACCGGATTTATAAATTTATTACTTGTTTATTTTCATTAGATAAAATCCGAGACAGAAACCCTAACCAAAACTGCAAATTTTCTGAGAAGGATTGCTGATATTGGGGAATTTCAAAAGGAAAATATGGATATATTCCATGACCAAGTTATTGTGGCACAAATTGCACCAGATCCAAGAATAGAAGTGGAGGTACAGGTTGCTGAGGATCAAACAGCACCTGGACACAGGTTGGAACAGGAGGTACAGGCTGCTGAGGTACAAGCAGCACCTGGACAAAGGTTGGAACAAACTTTGGGTTTGGAGGAAACCCCTGCTGTTGTTGTTGAAGAGGCTGCTGTAGTGGAGCCTACTGAAGGAGACAAGACCACTGTAGGTAAAGATGGTCAACAGTCTGCTGATGTTGATGAGAATGAGCAACTGTTGGACTATGACTATAGTGATGAAGAATTTCAAATGCCTGAGGAAGAATCTACTGATGATGAACCAGTGATTGAAGAACCTGCTATTGATCCTATCTTGGAGGAGTACCAAGGACCTCACCCTGCTGGAAGGGATATGAGCTATGCCTTGGTGATCAGCAGTCAGAGGCAACAATACAATATAGAAGAGCCTGCTAATGGAGCTACTGGAGGAATGGCTGGTGGGGTACCAGCACATGTCCTGGATGAGTTGAGAGCTGTCGGGAATGATATAACACAGTTAAGAACTCAACTTGATAGACATGAACAAAGATTTGAAGAACTAAAGAATCTAGTGGATAACAATAGAAAGTCTACTGAGACAGTTGCTTCAAGCTACACATCTACTCAGTATGCCATTGCTGATCTAACACAAGATGTGAGGGGAATTAAACAGGGCAATACACTGAAGGAAAAATTCTTGAAAGATCAACTTAACTCTATTCATTAGAAGTTAGATAACCTTGCTGAGGTACATAGACCTGCTGCACCTGCTGTTGCACCTCAACCTGCTGTACTGGATCCTAAAATTACTGAGAGGATAACCCTGCTGGAGCAAACACTGCAAGGAAGGATCACTACAATTGACACTAGGACTGAAATTATTGAAGGTCAGATGAACAATCTAGTGTTGACACAGGAGAGTGTGCATGGCCTGCTGTCCCGTTTTGTTGATGATGTCAATAAGGGGGAAGAGAGCCAAACAGCAGTAGCAAAAGAGGCTGCTAGAATTTTTGCCAAGAAAATAAGGGAAGATGACACTAACGCATTCAGAGAGCCTGCACCTAGCAGACTTCCACTCACTGATGATCTTCTCAAACAATACAAGAAGGTATACTACAACAGAAGGAGACCTTATCATGACAAGGGATTTTATGAAGGTTTGAACTCCTTTCTGGGCTTAAAATTTTGGGAAGCAAGAGTTAAAGACATGAGGGCTTCAAAGAGAGGTGGAAGAGGTGGAAGAGGAGGTAGAGGTGAAAGGATTTTGCCTACCACAAATGCAAAGGAGTCACTTAATGAATTCAAGGAAGTATACATGCGTTTGGGCTTTAGAGTACATCAGATAAATCTTACTCTACCTGAAGCATGGCATTGGTGGAAAGAAGTGAATCCTCACATTAACTTCTCTATCATTGAAAATGAATGGATGAGAGAAATGATCATGGGAATAAGAGCTTATCAAGAACAAGCTGAAAAGGCAAGAGAAGAAAGAGAAAGGAGACAGTAGATCAGCATACTTTATCTATTTTATCTTTGCTATATCTAGACTGTAATAACTTTGAACAAATGATTATAATGAGATATGACTACTTGTTCTATTTTTGTTTTTAATCTTTTTGCTTTGCTGTTAGGAGAGGGTATTGGCATCATCACCAAATAAGGGGAAATTGTTGGACTTATTTATGAGTTTTAGTGATGAGTGCCAGACTAACTGTTATAGTGCAAAGGAAAAAAGATGTCTAGATCAAATGTATAGGTTTATTAGAGTTTGATCTTTGTATAGGTTTGATCAAACAAGCAATGTAAAGGTCAGCTGGTTTATATCAGCAGACTGGTCTATATCGATAGGGGTAGCTAGGTCGAGAGACTAGTCGTGAACCCGCTTGAAGATGCAGAAAATTTGAGGGCTCAAACTCAGTTAATGAAGGCTAAGGGGTCAAACTTAGTAATTAAAGTCAAGGATATGGAATCAGAATTTAGGGAAGTCTGTGATGACCTAAACTGATTACATATACCTTGTGTACAAGGTCTAAGTTCCATAAGTTGGATGGTGACTAGAACTTTTTTTTTATTTTAAAGCAACTTTTTTTTTTGATAAGCCAAATAAAGAGCTACAAAGTTCATTGCCATATCCCGCCCGCCCCAAGTTTACGTGATAGAGTGCATAGCATGGCCTCCTTAAACCCTATGTGTGGCAAACCCAGGGTAGGTAGGTGACTGGAACTTAGTTATGATTAAATGGTGTAATCTAACTTCACAAATAAAAGTTAGATAAAAGAAGTCAGCTGCATTGTGTTTTAAACACAGAAAATTATGGTTCAGCTGACTGATATGTATCTCAGAAGACTTACGAACCTGCTGATACATATACCTCGATTTATTCAAGATTACATTGGAAGAAAACAAGGATAAGGACAGCTAACAACCTCTGATTTTATCAAACAAATCAATGGTTGATATTAAAGGGACGTTGCGATGATTCAGGACTTTATCCAATGGATACAAGTCAAAGGATGGACAGACTGCATTCTGTCAAAAAGCAGTCTGACTGTGTCATGATGTCGGATCAAGTAAAATAAAAATACTCGATACCTAAATAACACACTAGCAAGAGAACTAGGTTCAATCATAGTATAGTTAGATAGAGTCGAGGTCGATCCCACAGAGACTCGGCTTAAACGAAATACGACTTATTAAATTAAAAAGCAAATAAAAGGCGGTCTACGACCAACGAATAACGTACAATTAAAATTGACACAATAGAAACACAAAACCAACAAAAGACACAACGACACTAAGACACTTGTTTTTATAGGTTTTATAAATAATTGACAAATGGTATTGATAACGCTAGTAGTAATTACTCCCCCATGCTATGTAGATTGACGACGAGACAAAACAAGACATTTAAGATTAATTATTCTGACTACGGAGTCATCCCCTAAAATAGATCTAGCTCCGGGTAGGCCATCTAAATCATCGTGTCTCCATTACGTGACTTCACATTTTTAGTCTCCATCTCATATAACTTCTGACACAATTACGAAACTATGGATGCCGGTATAAACCGTAACCTCATCTAAGTAACATTCCTATGGTTAGGCGTACTCCTTAGACACCGATTCAATCTCTGTCCTAAATAACAATCACTTTTTAGGTCTCATGTTAAATTACGAAGACAAATAATTAAGTTGATCAAGTTTAATAACTCGTTTGAATTACAAAGCAGAGAACCTGACGTAGTCGAAGCCGTTCACAGACAAATCAAGAACATCACAGATCTTGCTACCAACGAGACATAAGCTCGCTGCCAACAAGCTCAGATCTGAACCAAATTTGCTCGTGAAACGTCTTTTACGTCTCAGATCTACATAAACATGGGTTCGTAAATTAACTACATCACGAAATCAATACACAAAAAGACTACTCCATAACGAAATAAATTAGATCTACGAATAAAGATTGCATAATTGAGTAGATATTACCCTCGAAGACGAGCGTGATTCCCACTCTTCGATACGATCTCTAACCGGAGATTCTAACGACTCCGTAATGAAAGAACATAAAATAAAGAAAACTTATATTGAAAATAAAAACAATGTTGTGAATTGTATTCTGGAGTATTTCTATGGTATCAATGGCGTGTAATGCACCCTTTTATTTATAGGGGTTCAAGCTAATTAAGAGATATACTTCAAAATATCAAAATAAATAAGAGATAACTCCCGGCCGATTTCAAAATGTCATGCGCCCCCTAGAATGCGTGTTCCAAAGTCGGCGCCATTCTTGGATTGGTTTGCCGGCTTTTTTCATGCTTATCCGATATTTATCTTTAATGCATCTTGACTTTATCTTGAGATTAAATTCTTCCATTTGTATTTATCCTCCAAAAATTATCCAAATATACAAAATAAATATTTATCCCAAAATAAATCATATTTAAATAAAAATGGATAAATACCAAAATATACAATATAAACGGATTAATACCAAATTATATCTTATAAATGGATAAATACCAAATTATATAATATAAATCACATAACATTAAATAATCCATATAAACAGGTGATTTATCATAAAATATATATTATTAATCCCGATTTAAGGATAATGTTGATGACTTTTACGGGTATAATTTGACCGTCATCAACTACCCCCCACTTAGACTTTGATCGTCCAGAACAAAGCATCAATAAGTCATTACCCAAGACACATTTTCCATGGTCAAATCATACTTACACAAGAAACTCGAGTCAACTCATACCACTTATGCTCATAAGGTATCCATTATTCACTACTCGTTATGAATCGAAATGATGTGTGCATGTGCATTTGGTTTTATCTATTCGTGGCAAGATTAAAGTTTATGCTAACTTCGTAGTCTTAACCTACCAACATCAGCATTCCCACTTCCTAAGCCTCGCAATGGGTAAAGACATGGTGCAATAAGCAAGAGCGTCATCCATAAGGTTTTTGGACTTGGAGACCGAGAAAAATACTCAAGCCTCTTAAAATTTTGAATTTTTTCGTATTTCCGTAGTTTCAAACTTTAGCACCTCTCAAGAAAGAAACTTGCTTTAAAAGTAAAGTATGCATTGCAAGAATCCCTCTCTCACGGATTAGTGGAAGCATTGAATATTACCACAAGCGCGGGGCTACTTTGGTAATGTTACTACAAGCCCAGTGTTTAACTTATTGTCAAAACACAGATAATTCTCAAGCTTATTACTCCGCTTTGATGGCTAGAAGATAAGAATACATCAGCAGATAAATATCGACTTTAAGTCTGCATAACCAATCATCTACGCAATGTACACATAATTCTTCTCAGTTATTACAATTTGTGCGGAATTCGTCGATTCAAATTGAGTAAGCAAATAATAAATAACTACTTGCACTAGTTGGCATGAATATCCTTAAATTTACATTCACATAAGTATAAAATGATCACGTAATCATGCAACTTGGTTCCTTCCCTATTAATCCTATGTATAAGGACTCACCATTCTAAGGGTACGAATTAATTAATTTGGCATTTGTTCAAAAAAATTCATTTTTCACATTTTTCACCGTTTCATATAATTTTCAATTATAACACAGCATGGCTAAGTCTCCTACCCCCCCACTTAATCTTGGCATTGTCCCCAATGACAAAGAAAAAGGAGAATTTAAGAAAAAGACTTAGCTCTAGAAACGGCTCTCAAGCAGATGCAGAATGTAGTTGTAGACCAAGCACGTCGTGAGAAGCAATCGAAAACCTGTTTAAGCAAACCAAACAGAAACTCCACGAAACCGTTAATGACATGTCAATGGAAGTTATAAAATAATGTAGCAGTAATTAGATATAGAATATCCAAACACGGTTTAAGCCACTTTATTTCATACAACCAATGACACGGAAAACCAAAGAGTTAAAACTACAAAACTCACATGTCGGTTATCAAGGAAAAAACCTCGTTTATTCCGAACTTAGAATCAGAACATGGCGAGATAAAAAAAACCTTAACAGTCTCATGCTGCTTTATTCAAACAAAACAAAAACAAAAGATAGTTTTTAAGAAATAGTTCTGAGTTTATAGTCGCCAGCTCGACTTAACTCAAAGATGGTTTAAGTATAGGTGGGATCTTCAAGAGTGAAGACTTCCTCCTCCTTACCTTGACCAAGACCAACATAATGTTTCACACGGTGTCCATTAACCACATAGGTGGATTGGTCTTTAAGGTTCAATAATTCAACAGCTCCAGAAGGGAAAACCTTACTCACTCTATAAGGGCCATACCATCGTGATTTTAACTTGCCAAGAAAGAGTCTCAAGCGCGAATTGTAAAGAAGAACCAGATCGCCTTCCTTAAAAGTGCGGTCCAGTATCTTCTTATCATGAAATTTCTTTGTGCACTCCTTAAATATTTTTGCATTCTCATAAGCTTCCAGACGAAACTCCTCTAGGCGAGTTAATTCTAACAATCTTCTTTCTCTAGCTAAACTCTCATCAAAATTCAACATACGCGTAGCCCACATGGCACGGTGTTCAAGTTCAACCGGTAGATGACATGCTTTACCAAAAACAATCTTATAAGAGGACATACCAATAGTCATCTTATAAGCAGTCCTATAAGCCCATAAAGCATCATCTAATCGCAACGACCAATCCTTTCTAGTCGTATTCACAGTTTTCTCCAAAATGCGCTTTATTTCTCGATTTGTAACCTCAACTTGTCCACTTGTTTGAGGGTGATAAGCAGTAGCTAACTTGTGTCTAACCCCGTACTTAATCATCAACTTTTCAAACGGCCTATTGCAAAAATGGCTTCCATTATCACTAATAATGGCACGAGGGGTTCCAAACCGCGTAAATATATTTTTCTTTAAGAACTTCAGTACAACCTTCGCATCGTTAGTAGGTGAAGCAATGGCCTCTACCCATTTGGACACGTAGTCGACTGCCACTAAAATATAGCGGTTGGACAAAGACGAAGTAAAGGGTCCCACAAAATCAATACCCCAAACATCAAAGTGTTCCACCTCTAGGATATTCTTCAGTGGCATTTCATTCCTTCTCGAGATATTTCCCGTCATCTGGCAAGAATGACAAGATCTAGCATATTGATGCACATCTTTGAACAAAGTCGGCCAGTAAAAACCACATTGGAGAACTTTCACAGCAGTCTTGTCTCCTCCATAATGTCCTCCGACCTCATAAGCATGGCAATGTCTAAGGATATCATACATCTCTTCTTCCGGCACACATCTCCAAAAGACATTGTCGGATCCTAGCTTAAACAAATAGGGCTCTTCCCAATAATAGTGCCTAAGATCCTTAAAGAATTTCTTTCTTTCTTGAGGGTTGAGATTTGGTGGCAAGTATTTCGCGGATAGATAATTCACAAAGTCTTTAAACCATGGTTGTTTCCTCTCCTTCACCATCTCAATACGCGAAGATACTGCAGCGCAATCATCGTTTCCATGTATGGCCGTGATGGAGAATAGTTGTTCATCATGAAATGTTTCTCTAATCTCGGTTATTGGTTCATTATCCTCTATTTGTAGACGGGAAAGATGATCCGCAACCAAATTCTCAGATCCTTTCTTTTCACAGATTTCTACATCAAATTCTTGCAATAGTAGAATCCATCGCAATAACCTTGGTTTGGAATCTTGTTTGGCTAAAAGATACTTCAGAGCCGCATGGTCAGTCCAAACAGTGACTTTAGATCCCACTAGATAAGATCTAAACTTGTCAAACGCAAAGATAACGATGTAAGCTCTTTTCTCGAGAGTTGCATAGTTCCTTTGAGCAGCATTTAAAGTTCGACTAGCATAGTAGATGGGCCTAAAGATCTTGTCTTTTCTTTGTCCTAAGGCAGCACCTACAGCTGTATCGCTTGCATCGGACATCAACTCAAAAGATAGATTCCAATCAGGCGCAATCAGAACGGGTGCAGTAATAAGCATGTTCTTTAACTTATTGAAAGCTTTCATGCACTCATTAGTAAACACAAACGGCACATCCTTGGCCAATAACTCAGTAAGAGGTCTAGAGATTAAGGAAAAGTCCATCACAAACCGACGATAGAATCCCGCGTGGCCCAGAAAACCTCGCAATGTCTTAAGATTGGTTGGTGGAGGCAGTTTTTCAATCACTACTACTTTTGCTCTATCCACCTCTATACCGTTCTTAGAAATACGGTGGCCAAGTACTATACCTTCAGTAACCATAAGATGAAATTTCTCCCAGTTAAGCGCCAGATTCGTCTCCTCGCATCTCTTCAACACTCTTGCTAGATGCGTGAGACATGAATCGAAATCATCTCCAAATACGGAGAAATCATCCATAAAGATCTCTAGGCAATCTTCAACCATATCAGCAAATAGAGAAATCATGCATCTTTGAAACGTTGTTGGTGCGCTGCACAAACCAAAAGGCATTCTATTATAAGCAAAGGTTCCATATGGACATGTAAAAGTGGTCTTCTCACGATCCTCGGGTGAGATATGAATTTGATAATATCCCGAGTAACCGTCAAGAAAGCAATAAAATGCATGTCCGCTCAGTCTCTCGAGCATTTGATCAATGAAGGGAAGAGGGAAGTGATCCTTACGAGTAGCATCATTCAGCTTCCTAAAGTCAATGCATACTCTATGACCAGTAATGAGCCTAACTGGAATTAACTCATTTAACTCATTGGCTTGTACAGTAAAACCCCCCTTCTTCGGAACTACGTGGATCGGGCTAACCCATTCACTATCAGAGATAGGAAAAATGATTCCCATCTCTAACATCTTAATAATTTCATCTCTAACCACGTCCTTCAATTGTGGAGTCAACCTTCTTTGGGGTTGTACAACCGCTTTCTTTGCAGGATCGACGGAGATTTTATGCATGCAAACGCTCGGACTAATGCCTTTGATGTCAGCTATAGTCCATCAAAATGCTCCGCGATACTCTCTCAACACTCTCATCAGCTTTTCTTCTTGTATTTCACTCAAGGCAGAAGAAATAATAAGCGGCAAAGTTTCATCTTGAAGGAATACATATTTCAAATGTGCAGGCAAAGGCTTCAATTTCAGATTGGTAGGAGGTTCTTCTAGCGAGGTCTTTAACTTTTGTCCAGTTAGCTTAAGTTCAAAGAAATTATGCCACGTCGGTCTATGGTAGAATTTCTCAACCTCGGTAGATTTCATCTCCTCAACATGTCCAGGGGTTCCTCTACTACATCCAGGCCATATCACTTTCTCTTCCTCGCTCTATTCATATGGAACTTCATCCTCTAACTCTAAGGTAGCCTTGAGGAAATCCTTAATATCCTCATATTGTTGGAAGTCATTGACAAGCTTGTCAACAGAATCCAACATGAAACATGCATCCTCTTCATCATCAGGTGTTTTCATAGTGTCAAGCATGTTGAATGCTATTTCATCCCCATTAACTCTTAACACTAACTCTCCTTTGTAAACATCGATAAGCGTCCTACTAGTGGCCATAAAAGGTCTTCCTAAGATTAGGGGCACTTCGGTAGTTAGCTTCCATATCAAGCACAACAAAGTCGACAGAAACACAAATTTCTCAACTCTTACTAGCACATCTTCAACCACTCCACAAGGTTCCTTAACTGAACGATCAGCTAATTGCAAAGTAATTGAAGTCTTTTTAAGGTCTTTCATACCGAGCTTTTGAAAAATGGATAGAGGCATCAGATTTACGCTCGCTCCTAGATCACACAAGGCTTTGTTCAAACATATGTTACCTATGGTGCAGGGAATGAGAAAGCACTTAGCGGGTAACTTATGTTGAAGAATGGCTGAGCACTCCTCGTTTAGACAGATAGTCTCCAAATCTAGGAGTTTTCTCTTAGTAGAGACAGCTTCTTTTAAGAACTTGGTGTACTCAGGCATTTCAGCCAGTGCTTCAACTAGAGGTATATTGATGTGTAGCTTTCTAAAGATATCAATGAATTTCTTATACCTCTTGTCATCAACCTTAGGCTTAGGTTTGCATGGAGGATAAGGTAAGGTTGAAGGATCGACATCAGTGAAAATAGGATACTTATTATTATAAAGCTCAACTCTAGGGCCAGCAGGTTCCTTATAGGCTTCTTGCTCAGGTGAAGTTCCAGAGGTATTTGCTTCCTTGCTTGGCTCACCATCCTTACCCTCTACGGATTTCTCTTTCTCTTTAAAGGATGGTGGAGTTACTTCTTTCCCACTTCTAGTCATGATCGCATTCAAATCCTTAGGATTCTTATCAGTGTTGCTCGGCAATCCACCAAGAGGTCTAGTTGAGACTTGCTCAGCTAGTTGTCCTATTTGGTGAGTGAGATTTTGGACTATGGCTTCTTGATTGGTCACCTTAGCATCGGTCTTCTGACAATATTGGCTAAAGTTAGTGGCTAAATCCGCCATCGATTTTGAAAGTTGTCCCATATTGT
Source organism: Gentiana macrophylla (assembly GCA_026214975.1). Lineage (NCBI taxonomy): Eukaryota > Viridiplantae > Streptophyta > Magnoliopsida > Gentianales > Gentianaceae > Gentiana > Gentiana macrophylla. Next base: position 54,650,782 of record CM047810.1, on the reverse strand, counting down.
CAGTAACGACATTACTCAGTTTTTCTATCGCAGCTTCCCAACCAAAAGTTTTAGTTTGCTGTGGTATATAAGTAGTAGGCGGTTTAGGCCCTTCTCCTGCATTGGGGTCACTATATCGGAATCCAAGATGGTTATGGTTAGGCTTATATCCTCCCCATTGATTTCCTTGTTTCCCAATATAGTTGGCTTCTTCAGTACCAGCATTCTCATTTTGAGGGGTTACCTCAATTCCAGTCCCTTTCTCTACTCTTGCCATCCTCTCTTGCATTCCATCTACCTACATCTGCTGATAATGAGACAGTTGTTCTAAGATTTTGGTAGATGCACTATCCTCAAATATGTCAGCAGCCATCTTCACAGTAGCTATGTCATTGCCTCCCCATTGACTATTCATCGCTATTTGCTCCATCTTTCCTTGTGCCTCCTCAGGAGATAAAAGAACAAACGCTCCATTGCTAGAAGCGTCTACTCTAATTTTCTCAGTCTCTCTCAATCCATGGTAAAAAGTTCGCATTAAAAGCCAAAGAGAGATATCATGATGAGGACACTTCCTCATAGCTTCCTTAAAACGCTCCCAAGCTTGATCAAAACTCTCCCCAGGTTGTTGCTTAAATCCTAAGATGTCTTGGCGTAACTTAAAGGTTTTTCCTAAAGGAAAATACTTATTCATGAATTTTTGCAACAATTGTTCTCAAGTAGTGATAGATCCAGCCTCTAACGAGAGAAGCCATTGCTTAGCTTTATCTTTCAAAGTGAAAGGGAAAAGCTTAAGACGAATGTTCCCCTCCGGGATTAATTCTGGTTTCACAGTGCTAACGATTTCCAAGAAATTTGTCACATGGACACCAGGATCCTCGTTCTGGACTCCATGAAAAGTGGAATAGTTTGTCACCATTTGGATTACATTAGGCCTAGGGTGATAGACTTCCGCAACATCTTGCGGTGCTACGATAGCGGGAATGAATTGCTCAATAGTAGGTGTTGCATAACTTTGTAAAGTGCGCCTCGCAGCTTGGTTTCCATTATTAGCATTAAGATTATTTGCATTATTGGCATTATTAATAACTTCAGGATTAATTACCTGGTTCGGATTGACCGGAATGCCTTCCATTTATGCCTCAGATTCAGAATGTTCAGAATGATCGGTTGTATGTCCTTTTTTCTGATTCGTGCTCGCTTTCCTCAAGATTTGGATCATCTTCTCCTTGCTTAGCCAGTTCTTTAGCTAACTTTCTATTTCACCTTGCAAATTTCTCTATTTCCGGATTATATGGCTCAAGCGGTTCCTTCGATTTCCGAGTAGCGTACGTACTATAAAAAAAAAAAAACAATAAAACAATTAAAAACTTTAAAGGCTAGGCCTTTAACTAGACTAAATAATAAAAGCAAAACTAAAACAGACTCTATTCACAATATTTAAGAATTTACTTTTAATAGAATAAGCTATATTTAATTTAATGACACGAGTCCCCGGCAACGGCGCCAAAAACATGATGTCGGATCAAGTAAAATAAAAATACTCGATACCTAAATAACACACTAGCAAGAGAACTAGGTTCAATCGTAGTATAGTTAGATAGAGTCGAGGTCAATCCCACAGAGACTCGCCTTAAACGAAATACGACTTATTAAATTAAAAAGCAAATAAAAGGCGGTCTACGACCAACGAATAACGTAGAATTAAAATTGACACAATAGAAACACAAAACCAACAAAAGACACAACGACACTAAGACACTTGTTTTTATAGGTTTTATAAATAATTGACAAACGGTATTGATAACGCTAGTAGTAATTACTCCCCCATGCTATGTAGATTGATGACGAGACAAAACAAGACATTTAAGATTAATTATTCTGACTACGGGAGTCATCCCCTAAAATAGATCTAGCTCCGGGTAGACCATCTAAATCATCGTGTCTCCATTACGTGATGTAACGCCCCGCTCCCGGATACCGAGCCCTTATCCGGAAGAGAAACGTTCGGCACATATAGCATTAAATAAATCTAATATTATACGCAAGCCTCTACGTCGTTGTATCAAATAAAAGCAAACGGAAGCTAAAAAGACTCGGGTAAAAACATAAAAGCTACTATGAACGGAAATTTACCATACTAAAGATAGATAGTTAAGATTACAACGATTAAAACCCAAAGGCTTATACAATACGATGCCTTAAAAGTAGAAGTACAACAAATCTAAGAGAAGAAATACAACCAGTCTAATACAACCTTTACAAAGAAAATAATCTAGAAGCTTCGTCAAGACTTTAAGTCTTCAAAAGCCGTTGTCTACACTTGATCAACATGTTCGTCTTCTCACCCCACAATGCATACAAAAGAAAATGCAAAGGAGGTAAGTACAAAGTACTTAGTAAAAGTGAGAAGCTACGACAACAATTAAGATTTATAAAGAAAAGATATTTAATCGTTTAGTTAGTTATCTTTGTGTGACCGACTCAATCTAGGGTTCATTCCATGTCCATCAACATGAATTGACTAAACGTTTCTACTTAACTTATCTATGTTACAACCGCACTCAATGGCACTACGCATATCCAAGCTGGGGATATTATTGGCAACATATTAGTGGATCACACCAATATCCACGAAGTCTAGAAAAGGTAGACTCCGATAGTACGCACATCTCAGCGGAGTCCCTCCGTACTTAGGGTTTTTTTACCTACGGAGTTCTTCCACCTTCAGATGTAGGCATACATCGCGATATAGACTGGTGCCTATCCAAGCGAGACATGTTGTTTAATCTTTTACTAGTCAAGTACGTAATTTATTAAAATGATTAGCTAACCACCTAAGTGTTTTCAATTAATCTCCCTCACAAATGCTACTCTCTTCCTAGACCACTAGACACGGACAAGGCCTAGCAATTACACAGACATTGATGAATACTAATTCATCAAAGCACAAGCCTATCATGCTCTTCCGACGGATCCGAACTTCAACTCCCTTTAAGAGTCATTCGGTGTTTTAACTGAACGAATCAGAAGCTCAATTCAGGTTTGTTTATGTTTATTCAATGTTAATATATCATGTTTAAGGGTTTAAAACAGTAAACACATGTGCATAAAACCTGAAACTAAGCTGAAACGATGAAAACAGTGAAAACAAATAAAACAGGTCAAACGCCCGTTTGAAAAGCCTAAACGCCCGTCTAACCCGAACGCCCGTTTAAAACCCATGGGGACGCCCGTCCGAAACCGAACGCCCGTTCACTAACCTCAAACGCCCGTCCGTCAAAAAGGGCTACATCACGAATCAAAAGTCACACCTCAAACGCCCGTCGAATACCCAAGCGCCCGTTTGAGCTGCAGCGATCGCAAGCGCCCGTCGCTTAATACAGACGCCTGTCTCGCTTAATCTGACGCCCGATCGCTGGGTTTTGCCCAGAACCCTAAACTCTTCAAACTCGATTTCTAATCCGTTCTAACCTAAATAACAGCAATTTAACACATAAAGACCACAGAAAAACTTATCTAATCATACCATAGCATCTATGATCATTGATCAACGAAAAGACACATCTTTCTTGTATCTAAACATCTTAAATCTTAATCTAAACCCTATAAACGATAATTGAAATCATAGGAAGAGCCTCTTACCTTATTTGCTTGCAAAACCGACAGCAAAACACCAAGCAACTGCACCTCAACCCCAAAACCTATGTGATCAACAAGAAACCCTAAAATCCTATTTCCTTGCAGAAAAACGAAACTGAAAAAGCCTGTAAAACTGAAGATTACCTGGGTTTACTACTGTGAAACTATTTTTAGATTATTCTACGCTTCAAGACGATCGTTTCGACTACTCATGGCTGCGAAACAGAGCTACGGATTAAAAGATACGAATTTTCCAAGAATCGAACTCTACGAATACCGAAAACTAGGGCTAAACTGAAAACTTACGAAATCGAGAGATGTTATTTTCCAAAGTTGCGTCTCCTCGCGCTGATCACTTTTCTCTCCTGCGGCACCTTAAACAGATGAACGGATTGATCCCACGGTTCTTCCTTTTATTTCGTCTCTGCTTCTGCGTTGCTCTTCTTCTGCGCCGTTCCATCCTCTTTTTTCTCAGAAAAACTGCGTGTGTAGCTTATGAGAAATAATTGGGATTATTTCTTTTTATAGCCATTTAATTAAACTCATTAATTAAATAACTAAATCCTTTTAATTAAATCCTTTTTAATTAAATAAATAGGATAAATAATTATTAGGTCATAGTAAATACGCCCAATGACTATTTTACCCTTTTATGAAAAGTCGGGATGTTACACGTGACTTCACATTTTTAGTCTCCATCTCATATAACTTCTGACACAATTACGAAACTAGGGATGCCGGTATAAACCGTAACCTCATCTAAGTAACATTCCTTTGGTTAGGCGTACTCCTTAGACACCGATTCAATCTTTGTCCTAAATAACAATCACTTTTTAGGTCTCATGTTAAATTACGATGACAAATAATTAAGTTGATCAAGTTTAATTACTCATTTGAATTACAAAGCAGAGAACCTGACGTAGTTGAAGCCGTTCACAGACAAATCAAGAACATCACAGATCTTGCTACCAACGAGACATAAGCTCACTGCCAACAAGCTCAGATCTGAACCAGATTTGCTCGTGAAACGTCTTTTACGTCTCAGATCTACATAAACATGGGTTCGTAAATTAACTACATCACGAAATCAAAACACAAAAAGACTACTCCATAACGAAATAAATTAGATCTATGAATAAAGATTGCATAATTGAGTAGACATTACCCTCGAAGACGAGCGTGATTCCCACTCTTCGAATCGATCTCTAACCGGAGATTCTAACGACTCCGTAATGAAAGAACATAAAATAAAGAAAACATATATTGAAAATAAAAAAAATGTTGTGAATTGTATTATGGAGTATTTCTATGGTATCAATGGCGTGTAATGCACCCTTTTATTTATAGGGGTTCAAGCTAATTAAGAGATATACTTCAAAATATCAAAATAAATAAGAGATAACTCCCGGCCGATCTCAAAATGTCATGCGCCCCCTAGAATGCGTGTTCCAAAGTCGGCGCCATTCTTGGGTTGGTTTGCCGGCTTTTGTCATGCTTATCCGATCTTTATCTTTAATGCATCTTGACTTTATCTTGAGATTAAATTCTTCCATTTGTATTTATCCTCCAAAAATTATCCAAATCTACAAAATAAATATTTATCCCAAAATAAATCATATTTAAATAAAAATGGATAAATACCAAAATATACAATATAAACGGATAAATACCAAATTATATAATATAAATCACATAACATTAAATAATCCATATAAACAGGTGATTTATCATAAAATATATATTATTAATCCCGATTTAAGGATAATGTTGATGACTTTTACGGGTATAATTTGACCGTCATCATGTCAGTACTATGAACAGTGACAGAAAGCAAGTCAAATGGGACAAAACATGGAACGGCTATATTTGAATTTCAAATACAAGTCACAAGGACTCCTACCTATAAATAGAGGACTCCAAATTCAAAGAGTGCAAATAATTGATGAAAAATAAGAAATAATCCTGAGCTTCAAATTCTGATCAAGAAATCACCCTGCTGACCCTACTGAGCATTAATCTACTGATCCAGAGAAAATCTTCAAGTGTAATCTGCAATCAAGCTACATCAAGTTTACACACTTGAAGACATCAAGCTGCTGATCATATCATCCTAATCAAGCTGCTGCAACGGAATCATTTACTTGATTCAATCTTTCTTTTACAAGAAATCTGCTGAAGACAGTGAAGCACATCTGTGTGTGAAAGACTGTTGTTTGTGGTGGAGCTGGTGAAGAAGCAATCCTACCCTTCAAGGACCAGTGGAAGACTTTGGAGCAGCAATCCTACCTATTGCAAGTGTTCAGTTTGTGAAGCCATATTTATTGGTGAAGGACAAGCAACATAGGGATTTTTGTAACAGCTACATCAAAGATCTTTAGTGAATTACCTCCAACATCACAGGAGAAGAGTGGACTGACAGGATTACACCACCTGGAACCACTATAAAATCTGCCTACTTACTTTCTGCACTTACATTCTGCATTTAGTTTATTACACACATCAACCTACTGAATCTAGCAACTGAATTCACACACATACACCACTGAGTATCTAATACTTGGTATCATAGTTAACAACAAGTAATAAGGCTTAATTTTTGATATATTTCCGCTGCACAAATTCAGTATATTCAATAGTCGTGAGAGATCTATCAAGTATCGTGCAGTCTTTGAAGTTCTTTGAGTTTGTTAACTCCAAAAGTTTTAAGTGTTAAGTTTATTCACCCCCCCCTCTAAACTTAACCAAAGCCTTTTCAAGGGACCAACAATTGGTATCGGAGCAGTGCTTCTGTTCTGAAGTAATCCTACTTGTTGTGCTTGTGAAAATACTTTGAAACTTTTTCAAGTTACTGATTTTCAAAGCTTTGCATCATGGATAACAACCAGTATGCTAGAACTATGCTGATGTGTTCTTTAGATAGATTTGATGAGTATAAACGTCGAATGCAGGCTTATCTAGCTGCAACACATGATGAAATGATGGATGTGCTGACAGATGGACCACTGGAGATTACCAAGGCAGCAACAGTGGGTGAGGATACACAGTACATTCCAAAACCAAAAAGGGAATGGACTGCTGAAGATAGAAAGAGAGCAAATCTCAACAATATTGCTATTGATATCATATACAGAACTTTGGATAGCAATATGTACATGAAAGTGAAAGATTGCAAAACTGTAAAAGAACTTTGGGACAAGTTGCAATTAATCTGTGAAGGCACTGATGCAATCAAGAAGAATAAGATCAGTGTGGCCAAGATGAAGTTCCAAGAGTTCAAGATGAAACCAAATGAAACCATTGAACAAATGGAATCAAGATTCAATGCAATCATGGATGAACTCACCTTGGTATCATATTTAACAACAAGTAATAAGGCTTAATTTTTGATATATTTCCGCTACACAAATTCAGTATATTCAATAGTCGTGAGACTCTTGAGTATGCAGACTCATCAAGTATGAGCGGAGTTCTTTGAAGTTCTTGAGTTTGTTAACTCCAAAAGTTTTAAGTGTTAAGTTTATTCCCCCCCTAAACTTAACCAAAGCCTTTTCAAAGGACCAACAAATTTGTTTAAAGTGGTATCTGAGCCACCCTAGTTGTTTATTCTATCACTGGCGGTCTGGCTGGCGGCGATAGAGGTGGCAGCAGTGATGATGTTGTCGTCAATGTCGGTCACCGAGGCTGCCTAGGTGGTGGTCCTTTTTTGTTTGTATTATGCGAATCAATTTAATTCATATTGATGTTTTGAATAGTTGGTAATTCCCTATATTTTTAGCTTAACAATGTGGCCAACACAATACTCAAAAAGTATGAATATAGGGATGGGCCACAAAACTCAAAACCAAGAGTGGATGTATATTCAACTTAGGGGGCACTTGATAATAGTCTATTTATTACTATATATTATATCTTTAGTTGCCACGAATTCTGCTCAATCGACGAGAGATATTATTGTGTGAAATACATGTCAATTGCTTGGTGCGTGTTCTTTGGTTATCAATTCTGCATTTACATGATTAATCCCTTGGATTCGGTATTGTTTTGTCTCGTTTTGCATGCTTTTCAGGTGTACCACTTTTCAGGAGCAATGAAAGAGTGAATTTGGGCCAGAGAAGTTATTGGGCCGAAGGGAAGAGTCTAGGAAGAGATCTGCTGAAGAAAGGGAAAGAAATTAGGTTCGATTCTCGAAGGCCCAGCCCGACCAATCGAGTTCTTCGGCAACAAGATAACCGACCTTATGAGGTTAGTTTAAGTTGGCTAGGGTTTTATTAGGCTTAAGTCGGCTACAGAACTTTATATAAGACCTGTAGCATCCTTTTATTGTGTAGATCATATATGTAATACTCTTATACTATTCAATTTTATGAAATAAAGTTCTTTGTTGCGTTGTGAGTTTCTTTTGGTTTCCTTCTCCCCAAGCCATCAACTAGCTTGAGTTGATCAAGCTAGATCCTCAATTATTGAATGTATGAAGTTTAGAACGTTCCTTTATGTCTTCAATATGGTATATTAGTGTACGCCTCCAGACCTCGGGCCTTGTAGCGTTAAATGAGTCAAAAATGGTCTGGTCAACTACTTAGACTGTCGTCATCGCTTGGTCTAAAAAGGCTAACCTGAGTTGACAAGATATTTATGTCTCACACTTATATGGGGGCGAGCATTCTACTATTTTAGAGATGTGGACTTTACATTCTCCCCCTTATAAGGGACTTGCGTCCTCGCCAGGATGACCAAGACTGTTCCCGGATCCTCCCTACCAGAGGTAACTAGAGACCATCCTTACACCGTCTTCTTGTACGGTACAGCACATAGTTCCGTCTGATAGTCGACTCTGAATACCATTCTGTAACGCCCCTAGACCCTGGGCCTGGTAGCGCTAAATGGTCATAAATGGTCTGGTCAACTGCTTAGACCGTCGTCCTCGCTTGGTCTAAAAGGGCTAACCCGAGTTGACAAGACATTTATGTCTCACATTTATATGGGGGTGAACATTCGACTACTTTACCTATGTGGGACTTTACAATTAGCTTGTTTCTGCGTGATGTAATTAATCTGAATGTTTAACGAACCTGTAATTTACCAGAATTAATCAGAATGATAATATGTAGTTCTAGAAGTAGGAGCCACCGCACTCGATTAGGCGACGGTCTATATAGATTAATCGAGGCAAATCTAGGTTACCCTATATTCAGCGTCAGTTATGATGATCGATGGGCTTATTTCACGTTTTGTTAGATCTAGCCAAATAGAGAATATGGATTCAATTATTCAAATGTGAAACAATGGGTATGAATATTAAATATGGATTCAATGCACGATTCATGGTTTTAAAGTCTTGGAAAGGAAAAATGCTTAAGTAAGGTTCTGCTTGTATAAAGTGTTAAGTGTTTATTGTTTATTGTTTGCTCCCTCCGTTTCAAAATAACTGAAAAAGTTGTCAAAAAATTTTGTTTCAAAATAACAGAACATTTTTCAATACAAAATTTAATGCACTTTTCCCTTTTTATGCATCCCTTTATTTTTTCCATACAGACTTAAATACACCAACATTATTTACTCTATTTTCTATAAGGGTATTCTAGTATTTATTTAATCAAAATCAAAACAATTAATTACTTTTTTAATCTACGTATTTTTGGAACTGCATCGGTTATTATTGAACAGAAAGGACTAATTAGCATGCTTTTAAAGATTGGCTTTGTTTCAAAACCAAGTGAAGTCAGTCATGTAGTAATAGTAGTAGTCTTATTAAAATCCTCTTGTTTTTATAAATTAATAAATATATAAATAAATAAATAAGAGGATTTGGGTCACTGATCTTGTACTACATCTAAGGCAAAACTGTAAAAGGTTTCCATTGTAAGTCATGCCCCCATACAAATCATCCAGTTCTAGACAGGGTGAACTTCACAGCACAAATAATAATCATAATAGTAATAAATAATATATCCATCCCTGAAAATCAAATCCAAGGGCAACAATCATATGGTATCTATGTGATGAAAAAAAAAAAAAAAAGAGGATACAACCTATTCATCAACTTAGATGAGTAGGGTACTATTTGAACAACACTGCGGGAAAACGGGGACTAACAAAACAACAAGTTCTCTGCTCGCTCTTGTAATCTCAACAGGGTGCCAAATTCTAATGTGTCACCTAAAGCCTTCTTTTGCCACCTCCTGATGCATACATGCATGCACGTATCCTCAGAAGCGAAGCGACCACCAAAACTGAAGAAGATTGCATATGCATCATTGTATTTTATTTCAAGGCATTTTACCCTGAATCTGCCGATGAATATGCACCAGAAATTCAACGTATGACAGTCCGCTCTGCGTCTTATCTTCAACCATATGCGAGAAAAACATCATCCCTGTAGCATTTTATAAACATTATCAGATAGGAGAAAGTAGAAAGTAGAAAGTGGAAAGATGTACTATTGATCAGAAACCCCTAAAGGACCCCCCACCTCCCATCCACATAATCAAGCTTTCAGTGCTAGGGCCTTAACCCTTTATGGTAAAGAACTTTAATGCACCACAAGAGGATTTTAAAGTTGCAATAATAAAAACAGCACGGAAAGATTTCTGCCTATGCAAGCTTTGGGAATGGACAAGGCCATTTAAGCCTATTGAACACAGGACCTTAGTTTATACTATTTCCGTAGAAAGTTGCTTCCACAAATCAAACCCATGGACCTCTGGTCACACAACGACAATATCTACTGCTGTACCAAAGCTTTTACACCACATGGCAACTATACCCGACCAAATTCAAGTACTAGGCAGGAGTTCCAAGACTTAACCATACAGCTGGCAAGTTAAGAGATATCAGTTTAAAAGAAAGACAAACCTGATGAATCTCCCTTCTTGCACAATTTCAAGCTGCAAACAAGGACACAAACACATCAGAAAATCAATGCAGCAACACAACCATTAAATGGTGCTAGACGTCTGGACCATAGGAGCAGGAACAGCATTTGTACGGTGGGTGAAGAGTACGAGAGAAGATAAAATAACTCACCGGAGGTAGGAACATCTTTGGCGCCTTATCTCATTCATGACATCATTCAGTTTCTTTGAAAATGGATTGTCATACTGCTGCAGTACAAACTGAGGGAATATGCAAGTCAACACATTGTAGAGAATAGGAAACATGAAAATATATTACATTTACTTAAGAACTAGCATATACCTAATACATGATCTCACTCGCAACACAAACTTTTGTTAGGTAAAGCAAGAAAAAACAGAAAACACTGCATTCTCTATTTCCTTCATTAATCGAAAAGCTTGCTACCTTCTATATATGAATTTTATTGCTTGTAGTTTTACGTAATCAAATGGAAAAAAATAAACCGTCCACAGAGAGATAAAGGTGTCAACAAAAATTACAACTATCGTGTAGCTGCTTTATAATATAACATAATCAGTCCTTAAAACAACGGCAATTTAGACTTCATACTAGGGTTGCTACTAAGCTGTAACTATGACATGGTAGGTACGTATATATCATTGCAGGTTTAACTAGAAAGCATGTTATTAAGGTAATATATGCTGAGAAAAAAGATACCTGGGTGGGAATATCTTCAAGAGATGAAAAACCTAAAAGTTGTTTCATTGTGGACGGTTCAACATTGCTCCCAACATAAATTAAGCAATCCTCTCCATTTTCAAGAAGATAGATACCATCATCACTAATATGCTCACTGTTTAGCCCGATGGGAGGAGGAACTAGATTTTCATCCATTTCCTGTACATTTACACAATAAGACAATCTGCTTTAGGGCAGACCAATAATTAAAACAATGAAAATATTATATTAATCTAATTAGGGTATACCTGTGAGTCAAGGTCATGAATAGATATCATCCTTGGATAAACTAGTGGAACAGCCAGAGGAGTAGAAAGAGGTGCAACATAATTGATCCAGTAGGACCTATCATCTACGCGCCCTTCACTCCGTAGTCCAACGCTTTTTACCAGAGCTTAAAAAGAATATAACAACAAATCAATCACCTTCTTTTTTTGAGAGAAAATAAAATAATCAACCACCTTATTAACACAGGATGTATTCTACTCCAGCATTTGGCTTATCGTTAAATCACAACAAGAGCATTTTTCTTCATCCAAATATTTTGAAACAAGCAATTTGAGTGCAAGAACTTTATCTTCCCCTGCTCAATAACATTTCTAGTGACTTGTTCTAAAATAACTAAAGAAAGCATCACGGTTGTTGGTACTAGTTACACCTCAGTATGTGATAGTAATTGACAAATTTCACCACAAAAAGAGGGTAAAGAGATAGATAAATAAGAACACAAGATGTTGAAAACATTCTAGCGCAAAGACATGCACATGCAGCAGAGCACCAAAAAAAAAAAAAAAAAAAAGCACTTTGCCAATTACCAAGTGTATACAGAGGCAAGAGTTTAAGTCCTTCTGGCAAAATTAGTTGTCCCGAGGATGACACAGTGGCACAAAATTTGCGATATGAGTGTAGAATGTTGATGCAAATATTTGTGACTTGATCCCTAACTCGTGAGAGTGGGCTGGATGGAATTTCGTTAGCCGCTGCAGATAAATAAATTAAATTAGAGATTGCAGTTGACCAATCCAAACTGGTTTCACATTGATATAACATAGGAAAAACCATGTTACCTTGCTTCAAAATACAAGCAAACTGTGTGTCTAAGTCGGCAGAGCGAAAGAGATTACTCAACATGCTGGTGCAAGGCAGGGACAAAGTTGAAACGCGGATTCTTCTTTCACCATATACAGTGGTGTAAAGAAGAGCAGACTGTAAAGAATAAAGGCAAAAGATAACGTTTTGTTACGTAAATACAGCAATCTATACACTGCAGAAGCATGCAATCTCCTTTCAAGTACAAAACAGATCTGTTACTAAAATTCCAGACATATCCAATGGAAGTTGTTAAATGTGTTTTGCAGTAAGCGCAAGTAGCTGTAAGACATTTATAAGCCGATTCACCTTAGTTTGGGAAACTTCCACTTACTTTCCCTTTCAAGCGGAAGTTTCCCACTAAATTAACTGCTTTCACAACAAGGTGTGTCACATTGTTGGCAGAAGAAGAAGTGAATCCTGTCAACCTCCAAGACCGCCTCGTGCTTTCTTTAAACCTGTCTGCTGCTGCTTCCTCTTTCTCCCTTGACTGAAGAGGCAAGAGACTCCAATGTTTGCGCAAGATTATTTGCTTGTGTAGCCCACTAATTTTTGGCTATCTTCTGTTACACTTTTTCAAACGTTCATCTTTTTCTTTCTTTATCTGAACATTTTATTTAAGAACGATGTGTCTCACCCCGAGTTGTATTCACATTTTATTTATTTAAATTGGAGTGTTGACTCTCTTGACTTCAGTACATTATTAGAGAAAATATTTCAATGTACAATCATCTGACTGGAAGTTGCATGGAACGCTGTCAAACGCCATTTAACTTGGGGAATCGCAACCTCCCCCCAAATCAACCCCACTTGTCTCAGTTGATCAAATTTTGCTTATCAGCATTTTCAGAAAGAGTTTCATGATTCTCTACTATCAAGAGCACCCTCGTTTAATGAAGTTGCAACAGTTCTCAATTTCGCTATCACACCTCTGATCATATGCAAAAACCACATAATACCTTTCCCCCCGGCTCCCACTCCCTCCCCCAAAAGGCCAGTCGCCAGAAGAAAAACAAATACGAAAGGACAGTAACAGAAATGGAATGTACACAACAAAATGAGCAGCCTAAAGGAAGTGTTCTTAATGAGCCCAAAACGACAAGGACAATATCTGCAATGTAAAAGAAGTTAAATAAAAGCGACCCATCCTACACACAGCTCTCTGTCCGGAAAAGGGTAACAATAACCAAGCAATTCTCAAAATTATCTATATACGATTCTACGTAATCATTAAGACCAACTAATCACTGATGCTCTCATCTTGCTTTCTCATACTTGAAAAAAGGAAGAAGGGAGAACAAGGAGGCAGGAAGTAGGGGATAGGGGAGGGGAAGAGAGAGGAGAATATTAAAAATGAGCAGGAAAAAAACATTTTTTAGAATCAACGCTGGATATAGAATGAAGTTACCTGAAAAGAACATTCAGATCCATCCTGCAATTTGTCATCGTGTTTTAAGCTTACCATTATTGTCTTGTCACAATCAATCTGCATTAATAGTAAAGTTAGAAATGATACTAACACCACCTTGCTTGAAAAAAGAAATGAAGCACGTCTTACTCAAAATTGAAAAGAAAAATGTGTCTTTCTGCCCCTGACCCCGCACCCCTATTTTAATTTTTTTTCCCCTTTTGCAAAGAAGGTAATGTTTTCCTCAAAAGAGTACAAGAAGGAGGTGCCAGCCAAGTACAATGAACAATTGAGTGCTATCAAAATATTTTGCATGTAAATCATTTGCTAAAACCATAAACACTATTTGAGCACACATCTGTAGTAATGTGCAACTTAAGAAGTTAAAAGAATACACAAAATATATTGACTAGTCCACGAACAGGGAGCTGCAATACTCATCTTCAAAGGTAAAGTACTTTCGGCACATTCTTTAACCAGATAAGTTTAAGTATCACCTTCCATAATCAAGTTCACATAAAGTTAGTCATTGTAAAACAGTAACTGAAAGCAAATGTAAAGAAAACTCGACTATGTGAAGCATATAGCTATGTATGCTTGGACATCTTTGCTACAATAGAGTGATAGATTCACAAATAGCATCTCTTTATTACACCAGAAAGATGCCAATAACCGTTTTCCTGGCAAATAAGCAAAAATTAAATATCTGTGAAACAGTTTTTAAGCAACAAAAAGGAGAAAGAAAAAAACAGACAACCTAGTAAATGTTAACCCAATAGCTAAACAGTTAGGACCAATTTAACAGTATGAAAGTTATAACCTCCTAAAAACCATGTTATTCATCTGTTAGTAGTTCACATCAGCAAAGAGTAAGAAGGGGGAAGAGAGACAAACCGCAGGAAGATCAACATCTGTAGGTATACGCTTACAAAAGTTTCCAGAATATTCCTGAACTTGAAGTCCCTGTCAAAGAAAAGACACTTCACTAAGATACTTTCTAATTTATGATCTATCATCAACCACCAAGTGCCTTTACAACAACCAATATTGTTTTGTTAATAAAATGAGGAAATCAAGTTACACCGATGTCTTCTGTTATTTTAACTCGCCTTTTCCAACTAAATAAAAGTTATTTTTTCTCTTTTTACTCTTACACAACAACCCCTATGTTCTTCTAAAAAACAAATGCAATTCAAGCAGCAAAAGAAAAGAAAAGAAAAGAAAAAGAATCGCATAAAATAGAAAAATCCCATTTACAACCAAATCCAAAGAATTTGATTGAGGAGGAAGGATAATCACCATGCTGCACCTAACACGCATAACAGCTTCAAAGCCTTGCAACCTCGTAACGTTCCAGCGAAGATCATTGGTCAACTTAGCAGGATCAGACAGCGCAGAAAATGGGTAATAATAGTATACCTGGTAACATAGTAAGCGACGTAAAGTCAACAAAACCAAGAGAGCGCATAACAGAATGCAAAATGCTCGAAAAAAGTGGAACAGAAATGCAAGTCACGTCAAAACCAAATGGAGCCCTACTTCATTAAAGCATGTAGTAAGTGTTAATAGAGGGAGGATTTGACAACTTCCTCTGCATATAGCATTTCCAGTTACATCCACAAAAGGTTGCATACTTCATTACAACTATTCCAGTTCACTGAACTCCCCCCCCGCCGCTCAAATGCCTTACCATCGGGTGTTGAGTAGTACCATCAAAACCAAAAAAATTAAAAGGTGAGAAGGCAGGAATCAACTTACCTTGCCTCCTGTAGTCCTAGGAATAACAGAGATAGAAGCTATGTCTACATATGATTGAGTTGTAATAAACAGATCAACACAGACCTGAAATGTTATAGACAGAAATTACAAGAGCAACCCTGGCTATGAAAATAAATACCCGACCAACAAGCCAACTTCCAGAAAGGGTCCGGATGAAAAGAAACAATAAAGAAGGCAGTACTCAGAGATACAACAGTAAGTCTTACTTGGTACTCGGCAAATTCAATGGCCATTGTTTTCAGAGTTATATCCGCAGGTTGCAGCAACTTATGAGCCTCCTGAAATTTAGGGATAGACATACCTGATATGAACAAAGTACTTCCAGATCAAAAATGTTCAAATAGTGGAAGCAAACCTTCTCCCCTGATGCGATATTAGTTCTTCCCTCAGCCTCCCTAGCTGAAAGGGCTCCAATGCCAGCTGATGCCAAGACTGAAAAGCAAGTAATCTTCAGTCAGAAAGAAACTAAGATTACCAAGTTATGGTTTCATTAACACAGATTATTGGTAATCGCATCAACATATTGGATAAGATATATATATAGATATATATAAAACATATATCTTTGCAGGAGGCTCAGGTATTCAATATACATAGAGTTGGAAACGAGAGAAAAGAAACAGTTAACTAGAATATGTCTCGGGAATTGACATATGGACCACAGGGTATTTGTTCAGTATACTAGAAATTTCTATTTGTGTTTTAGCCTGACTCCATGGCCAGTATACTAAAAATGCTTTAGAGCTGATAATCATGAAAGATAGAAACATCTTCTACACAGATAGAAGACAAAACGCAGATAATCAAAACATAAGGACAAGGGAACCTGGAATGTAGCAAAAATCTTTCGGAGGTGGAAAATGAAAAGATCATGTAGCGAAATAATGTTATGAGACTACCTGATTGAAAAACAAGAAGCTTGCCTCCAGTACTCTTCAATGCCAAAAAAGCTGCCTAATATTCCAGCAGCAATTACAAACTCAAATCAGTATGCTTAAACTAAAATAGTCATGATTCAAATATGCACCGAATTTCTGATTGTCCAGTCACAGGGATTTGAATCTAAAATATAAAGCATAGAACGCGTACAGAATCAAACAGGAGTGTTGGTGTATGCATTTACGTTATTTGGGGGAAAGAAGGGAGGAGGGAGGGCATTCATTATCAACTTAAGATATTTAGTAACAAAAATGAAATCGCAACAAATTCAAGTTCCAAAATAGTTTCAGTCATACGCTTAGCAAATTTACCTTGACAGCAGCACCAAAAGCAGAATCAGAAATCCTATTACTCTGGAACATCGTAGGGATACTGTCTAATAGCAACTCTAGATGCTGGCGGCACTGGTAAAGATGCCATACATTTCAATATCAGCCTTTAAAATCCCAAAGTGAAAAAATAAATAGATAAATCTCAGGTATCCCAAGGCTAGCGAAGCCAAGGAAACTGAAAATGAGAATATATTAAATAGTATGAAAAGCATGCAGAGTCAAGATCTTATCAAAACAGACCTCAGAAAGCTGAACAATGACATCACTCTGGAGAGGTGTGTAAACGTCTTGCACATCAGGAACTATAAGCATCAATGGCTGCAATTTTAAGTTGCATCAATGTAATTTGCCACTAATGCTGTTTCTTAAATACATTAATATAGTAGATTTTTACCCCTTTTGAGGAAGAATAGAGTGGTTAAAAAGTAAATCAATAGCAAAAGAGAGCTTGGGAAAGAAAAGAAAACTGTATCAGAAAGACATTTACTCATTAACCTGCTGTGATGCACGCTTCAAATTATAAAAATGGATAGTTGAGTCAAATGTGGCGATCCCCACCATTGTTCGAGGACCCACCTGCAACATGATATCTACTTACAGACTACAAAAATAATAATAATAATAATAATAATAATAATAATAATAATAATAATAATTTAAGGGATCAGAGCTACTAGTTTAATAAAAAAAAGGCAGCGCCAAGCACGTGTATGACCAATTTCAGCACATACACCTTACCAAGGTTGACTCATGTCTCCAAGGCTCCAGGTAGGTGGAGATGTTTCAAGAGTACAACAGAGTTATTGTTACAAAGAGCGTGGTCAGCAACACAAGTATACCCACTGAAAATGACAGGAGCATAACCATGCATGAATAGCAAAGACAAGTGTTGAGGCAAAGGGACATAGAGTTGGAAGATGGGGCAAAAAAGGGTCACCCATGAGCAAATTGAGCCATACTTAGGACTTACTGCGATACTTCCAGACAATGCAAAAGAGCAATATGATGCGCTTAAGTGGCTTGTTGTTAAAAAAAGAGTGGCAAGAAAAGGTTCTTCAGGTGGAGCAGGATCATGGTTACAGATGTAGCGAACCCATAGCACTAACAGGATTATGGTTATAGGAGGGTGACAACAATACCACTACTTCCATAGAATGGTTGATAACTGTGTTTGTGTGTGTGTGTGTGTGTGTGTGTGGAGATGTGGTTGATAACTCATGTCTCCAAGGCTCCAGGTAGGTGGAGATGTTTCAAGAGTACAACAGAGTTATTGTTACAAAGAGCGAGGTCAGCAACACAAGTATACCCACTGAAATGACAGGAGCATAACCATGCATGAATAGCAAAGACAAGTGTTGAGGCAAAGGGACATAGAGTTGGAAGATGGGGCAAAAAAGGGTCACCCATGAGCAAATTGAGCCATACTTAGGACTTACTGCGATACTTCTGGACAATGCAAAAGAACAATATGATGCGCTTAAGTGGCTTGTTGTTAAAAAAAAGAGTGGCAAGAAATGGTTCTTCAGGTGGAGCAGGATCATGGTTACAGATGTAGTGAACCCATAGCACTAACAGGATTATGGTTATAGGAGGATGACAACAATACCACTACTTCCATAGAATGGTTGATAACTGTGTGTGTGTGTGTGTGTGGGGGGGGGGGGTCTTATGACCACATTGACCATAAAACCCAAATATTTCACTCTTAAGACTACTCCAGATGCAAATGCATCATGTCAACACTTGGGAAGCATCGACACTTCAATCTGGGTGTCATGCGCAGTGTCGGGCACTTTTCCGACATGTGTCGGTTAATTAAAGTTATTATTTTGAGTTTTTAATATCCGTCGTGCCCCCTACACGTTATTGATGCAGTGTCAACACTACCCATCACAATGTGGACACTCCCCGACACAGTTTCAACACTCTCCGACACTACTGGACACAGTGTTTTCAAAAACAATTCTAAATTTCAGTTTTTTCCAAATAATTGTAAAAGGACAAGATAAATTTCATATGATTTGACAGGTAAATATGATTTCCAACCTTAATTATTGTTTAGCAAGTAACACATCTTATTTAGCTTATCAGTTTAATGTTCATTAACAACCATCTTTTGTAAATTGCAATATTTTGAAGGCAAAGCAAGTTTGCGTATTTTATGTAACCCTATACTATGGAAGCCGTATACCTATTTTACCAAGTTTAGATATTTAAAGAATTTTATGTTTCTTTAACACGTATCGCTAAAGTGTCGTGTCATTAAAATTTGAAGTTAATCATGTCGCCGTATCTGTGTTGTGTGACATGTCCGTGTCCGTATCCATGCTTCATAGGCCAGAACCATTTACAAATACAAAACTGATCAATTTTCATGAACAAAAAATGGTTCTTTGCAGGTATATTACCAGGATTTTTTTTAAAAAGGGAACTATATATATATATATATATATATATATATATTACCTCGTCGGTAATAAGGCTAAATTTTACAATGACAAGCAACATAGTTAACGAATTTATTATTACAACAGAAACCTACAACTTACTGGAAGATCAGCAAGAACTTGGCTAATCGCACTACAGGCTGCTGCTGTAGCACCAGTCTGTATTGCATTCATTGATACATCAATCAGAAAGAAAAAGACAGCAGGCATCGGATCTCGCACCTGGAAAGAAGAAAAATCATACAGCAGTCAGAACAAAAAAGGTTTCCATTAGAGAAAGCATAACTAAATTGGTGTGTTGAATAAGTAAGGCATTCAGCAATACAGGAAGCTAGTCTAAGTGGCTGCTAATGAAAACTGAGGAACAAGCATCCTCCAGAAACAAACACCTGATCTATATAATGCAAGTGGTTTCGAAATATATACTGCAATTGATATATGAGCAGCCCACATCAGAGCTTACAAGACCCCAATTCGATGGTGCAACAAGAATGTTTTGCCGAGAAAACCAAGCTAGATCAGCAAACTTTTCATCCTTATATGAGATTATGACTTGTATCTACATACGTGGCAAATCTCAGCAACTAAGCCCTTCAATTAAGATACCCTCCTCAAAGGGAAGCTAGTTTTAAAAGATATACTTCCAACAATTTACTAGGTGCCTAATATAAGCCTTTACCAACTAAAATTGCTTTGCCTCTCTGCGGGCATCTGCTTTAGGTTTGTGCTGTACCTCCTACCCTCTTTCTCGTGATGAATATTGAAGTCCGGAATTGCGTATGCACACGTCCTTCCCAATCCTGGGGTTTTCATTTTCTCTAGTGGGTGATTTAGGGAAGGAGGAAGGGGTAGGGTGTGCTACAATTAATGGGCGTCTTTTCTGGCTACCTAGTTTCATTTCACTCACAAGCAAACATGACAACGTGGTTGAACAATCAGCCCTTTCTCTACTGCTTCTCTGTGTGTGTATACTTATGGTAGTAGTACGTCCCCAGATATCCTCCTACAGAGAGTGAATACCATTTAAGCTAAGTAGTAAATGTTCTTCAAAGAGCTCTGGAAGTCACAGAGAGGCTTTGCCAAAAGTCACAAGAGGGGACACAACTCAAACCACACGAGCAAATGTCTTAGCACAGACCATATCATCAATATCTTTAACTACATCAAAACGTATTAAAAAAATAGTTGCTGATTCTGAAAAGGTAAGACTTTTGAAATTTAAATCATCTATATATGGTGATTCAAGGAAAATCAGAAATTGAAGGCCACTAACAGTGAATTCCTTGGTGGCAACAAATTCGACTGTTCCTCTGCAAAGCTCAGGTCTTTCATCGGCATCCCTTCGCCTCCCTTCTGGACCTAAATTGCACTGGTAATCACGGGGAGTCTCATTCTTATTTCCTGCCAAAAAGTGGGAGAAAAATAATAATGATAATGATGACATGATTATCGACCAACACACATAAAAAAACCAATAATTTTATTAAGAAAAATAATGATAATCAAACAAGCACAGTCGCCAGCTAATCTCATAGAAAAAGGCAAGAAAACAGCATCAACTTGTAAGTTAAATGATATTCAATTGCTAAAGATGAACTCGGAACAACTTGTAATAAAAGAAATACTCTCATCATGATTACAAATTTTGATAAATTCTTGCCATCGGTAGGGGGGAAAAACTCCTAAAGAGGAATAAGAATGCATCGTTTACATTATTTTATGCATATGGTGGAAGAATTAGTCAAGATTCTCTAGGCAGGGGACAGCATGATAGGAATACGAAAGTTGTGTTTCCAGTTTACATTCTATAACATTCTTTTCTATTACAAACATAGTGTTTTCCAAGCAAATTAAGCTCAGTTCCAGACGTAGATTCTTCAGTGTTTTGTTCATACAAGCAAACAAAAAAGTACAGGGAACAGGAAAGGCAAGTAAGCAGACAATGTGTTGAAGTCTCGGGGTCTTTTTGTCTTTTTATGTATTTTATAATTCCTAAAGGATCTAGGGGATCCGGCATTTATGTTCTGATTTTTATTTTATTTAGTTGTACAGAAATCTGGTCTGATTTGATTCCTAAAATCAAGGGGTTTTGATTCCTAAAATCAAGGGGTTTAAATCAGACAAGACTCTAGGCTTTGTATCTATTTAAGAAAGGCAGACCCTATGTAATTCATAATCATTTTTATCTCAATAAAATATAAAGTTCTCCCCTTTCTTTTCTAACTCAATGTTATCACCATTCCTCAGAACACCACACCCACCCCCACACACCCAAAAAATACAACAGCACCAACACCTGAATTCACCATAGCAACCACAATATAGACACGTAAAAACCAAAGAATACATATTAGCAGCTGCATCACAGGCCAAGACACAAAACAACTGTACAAGCACGACCACCATCTTGCCTGATCCAACATGTACTTTCTCAATTCATAAAACCTTATGACCATGAATCAGTGACTGAGGTTTAAGCAACTTGGTTACACTTATAGAACTGCCTCAGACTATATGGTAGTTTGGGTCATTTATCGGATCAGAACCACCACTGATAAGATGAGAACCGTTCAACTCGAATAAAGAATTGTCAAGTAGGTGACTGCCCCTATGCTTTTCAAACGCATGGATGGTTGACGACAGCCAAGATAATCAGCGCCAACAGCAGTCAACGAACCTCCTGGCAGAGCACTGGCTGAGGCAAAGGTGAGATGGTGGATGATGACAAAGATATATAACAGAAAACCAAAGATGCTTAAGTCTAGCATGGATCCACCTTAGGCTCAAGTTATATTGGACCTAAGTATGTAATAAACCTTCTCACATTGAAAAGCCTATTCTTTCAATTCGGAAAGGGGACTGATCAATATATAAACCACGTAATTACCAGTGTTCTAAAAATCGCTCTAGGCGCTAGGCGGTCCCTGGCCGTCTCGATTTTACCCCAGGCGGCCAGATCTAGGTGGTTTGCTCCTAGGCAGGTTTCCAGGCGGGCTTTAAACGGCCCAGGCGGTCCCAGGCGCCGCCTAGGCGGTCCAGGCGTCTAGGGCTTCCAACAAAGAGCGTGATGTTGGGGAGTTGGACAAGTAGAAGACTCGGGGAATGAGATTGAAGATTGAACTTGAGAGTCTTGAGTTCTTACTTCTTAGACTTGTTTTAACATAATCTCATGAGCTTTTGTACTTTAATTAGTCTTTTGACACATTTACTTGATGTTTATGCTTTATGATGTATTGATTTATGTTGGACAACCATTGTATTATTTAAAAAATCAAATAAATAAATAAATAACACCCAGGCGCCCCATGACTGCCCGACTACCGCCTAGCGTCTTTTAGAACACTGGTAAGTACTGATATAATAGATAATCCAATGGAAATTTGTTGAGAATGAAAACTTGTACAAGAAATCCAGAATATATGAAGGCCAAAGCGATAAGCTGCCACGTGAAGAATGAATAAGCAACTAACAGGCATGTACCATATGTCCTGTGGAATATAAATGAAGAAACACTAACCACATAAGTTGCAGATGAACCGCCGACCCTGTTCAATGAATTTCATGAAAGGATTTATGTAAGCCTTGCATTGCAAACAACGAACAGGACCACTTTCGCCAAAATCAACAACCTACAATAAGAAGGATTAAATACTACGTACGATTCATATGGATAAAGTCATACGATTGAAGTCAAAGTTCCCGAAAAGTATCGACATTAGGTTACTGACAATAGAGTTGTCAGATGGATAAACTGAACTAACACGCACCAAAGCAGAACAAGCCACCATATCTAGCAGATCAATTCAGCGGGAAATTCTAAGAAAGAGGAGTCCACATCCCACCATTTTGTCATCTTTAGGAAAACTATAGCATCATTCTACTAACGGTGTGAAGTTAAAAAATTTAGTAAGCACTATCTTAGATAAAAACATTTCTATACAATTATCAGCACCATCATGCAATAAATCTTCCAACTGAGTTACAGACAAGTCATACATGTTTCACCAGGTAGTCTCTTGCCTGCCCGTGGATTCAGCAGCAGTTAAAAAAAAAATTCTTTAATAACAGCTGTTAGAAATATTAATGGTTATGAAACAACTGGGGATGGAATACTTGATACCTCTTCTTCCTTTATTACTGCTTAAATAGAATACGAGTTGCAAACTGGATAGACACAATATTGAGATAACTTCTATCATAAGACTTATCTAAACTTTAAATGCAGAATAAGATAAAGACAACCCAACTGGACCCAAAGATAATTGCACCACTTAACAAAGAGAAATCAAACTCCTACACGATTAAACTAATACGACTTCTAACAACAGCTAAGGAACACAAACAATATATATAACATTAGTCCAGTGTTGTTTGCAAATACCATGAAAACGTTGATACCTCTTCTCTTATCCCGTGCATAAAGATCATTTTAAAAGCAAGAAAGAATACACATCACAGGAAGGAGAGAGACCATGTTTTCTTCAACCAGTGATTGGTGAGATTATAAAGGAGGTTTACAGCAAAATAACACAAAAATAACTAAAATTTCAATCCAGTTGTATAGCTCTTAAAGGTAAAGGCAAAAATGACCCACCACACTTAAAATAACAATTGATAGACAACTATAGAATACGCAAGGAATTTGAGATTTTTTTATATTGACTTCATAATGGCATTTTTAAATGGCTATGATTGACATCTTTTTGTTGTTGTTGTTGAAGCTGCTATGATTGCCATCTAGATCAGCAATAACGCGAAACAGTAGCTTTCTATACGGAAAATTTGAATCTATGCCAAAATATAGTTTTCAATCAAAACGCTACTCTAGGTATGAAGAACATTGGCGTTCTCAACTACATAATTTAGATGATCCGCTGCTGTAAAATTGGTCATACGGACTGCCAAGGAAGGCAACATACCAAATTCAAACCAATCAACAAAATATACCATTAAAGAAACCGAAAAAGGAGAGAAAGAATCCATGGATTACTTGTATCGGCTCTTCAGAAGGATGAGGCAGAGAGAGGGGCTGGACCAGCAAGGCCAACTGCATTGCAGATGTGTTCAGAAGGTCGGCAGTACACGGAATCTGATACAATCACCAGCAGAAGAAATTTACGTACACTTGAAGTATTGCCTAGGCAAACTGTTGAAGGAAGGAGGAAAAAAAGGTGGCAGGGCAGGCGGGGAGGGGGGAACTGATTGCACAGAGAAGTCTGCAAACCTGGTTAACAGTACACCTCATATACCGTGGACTGCAATTCCCAGTGTCTCTTACAATATAGTCACTTGTTGCGGGCTTGACAGTCATAAAAATTTCACAATCAGATGCAAATTACAGTATAACCAGAACATAAACTTAACTGTGTCAGCACAATTGACAATATAATGCAATATTATTATAAACGGAAACACAAACAGGAACAAACAATTGTAGCAACTAACGCCGTTATGGTACCCTTTTTTAAAGGTTTTTTTTGGTGGTGGTGGAGGGTGAAGGGATTTACTTTAATTTACTACTAGCACCCCTATAACTCCCGGCACCACAAAAATTACTTGGCACCGGTGATTTTTTATAAAAGGGCGGCGTTGGTGCTCAACAAGGAACACCAGCAGGACCGGCGTTCCTATATAAAAAGTGTTAAAACTTAGAAACATCGAGTCCACGACTTCCCACTAGTGTTCCTTGTGGCACACCAATGTCGATGGCGCCATCGCGGCGTTGGTGTGCCACAAGGAACACCAGTGTGACCGACATTTTTTTCATCCAAAAAAATAATCAAAAAATGGGTGCCGGAAGTAAAAACGGGGGCGCCAATAAAACCCACCTTACTTTATTCGGGGCGGCATGGGAATCAAACCCTGGTTCTCACCAAGATAGAATGCTAGCTCAAAGAAGAAACAAATCTATGTTGATAACCAAACCTACCGGCGGAGGATTTGCTTGATTGCCTTGTCGAGTTTCATGCAAAATCACAGCAGAAGTAGGCACAGGACGAGGGATTTGATTGGGATCGATTTTTGATTGCCCAGTCACAGAAGCACCCATATGACTCATTGCAGGAGGCATTGGAGCCATGGATGGAGTTGTAGGTGGCGGCATTCCAAACATCCTAGGTGGTTGCATACCCGGAAAGGATGAAGGTGGAGCCACCTGAACAAACCGCTCTAGTCAGAATCAAATGATGCATGTGCATGTCAACTTATCTGTTCTATATACAACTGTGACAATAAGGGGACCACCTATCAATCCTTTTCAAGTAGGGGGAGGGGGGAGAAAGCTTTTCATTAAAAAGTGAGTTGTCCAAAAACCATGAGAGATCTCATGCACATTTATTTCAACGCTTTTGGCAAAATTACATGCACAGGAATTCAGGTAAGATTTTCCTGGTTCAAAAACTTTTGTCTGCATAAAGAAATAAATTAGGATTTCATGAATTACATGTGCCAATTGACAAAATCAGAGGTACAATTTGCATTTCAAATTCTCCTCCGGCATTGAGGCAATGCACCGACAAGTTTCTAGGGTTAGTTGTATACAGTGGCTTTTCCAAAGACCATAATTTTTTTCCCATAAGGAATCCCCCAATTTTTCAGTTACTTTTCTTTGTTGCAAAAAAAAAAGATCCTTATATTTTAAGCTATATGAACTCCTTCACACATATTCAAAGCAAGAAAAATATTTCTCAAGTCAATATGGATTTTAAAAATGATAAATGAGAGAAAACTTGACAAAATAAATGACTATGACTAGTGGAAGAATCATAAATCACACAGGTAGGTCCTCATTTATAGGTCATGAGAAATTAAAAATAAGAGTGCTTATCAGGAACACTCTCAACAATTGCAGCCTCTTGCTTGTCCTAATTTCTTCTTCAATTGCTAATTAACTTCTTTCACTCTATATATCCAACATGAAAATATGGTAGGGCCATCAAGCAAGGCGATGAAGAACAAGAAAGATCGACCAATTCTACCGTCTAGAACTCCAGATGCTTGGTATAGAGCTGTTAAATGGCTAAAAAAAAATGTAAGAATTGGAAAAGGATTTGTAGCTCCAGTGAGATCCGGTGAAATAAATGAAAAAATATGGGTATAGAGGGGAAGAGCCTAATCAGGAACATACTCACTACAACTACAGCAAAAATATTTTCTGGATCTCTTTCTTTTGTCCAAATTTCAGACCAACATACTCCCCCCTTTCCTTCTCTTTCTTCCTTGTTTTTACAAATTTCTGACCAACACAATTTATTATATTAGATAGAATCATGAAACATATTCGTTGGTAATTTCTCTAAAAAACAAATAAAAGAAGTGATCATAGTCAATGAGCAACTATAAGCCTCGTTAAAGGCAAAAACATGATCTTTAATTTCCAAAGTATAAAACTGCTATGCTTTCTTTTCCACTTCCAGTGTCTAGCTAAGGTGGATAAGAAAATTAAAAAGGCAAATCTTAAAATTTACTACAACTCCAGTCCACTTCAGAAGACAGGAATGTCAAAGGTCAATCTGACTACATCCTACTCTGCAGATAAGACAAGTGGCAAGGAGACCTTTAACCATACTGTTCTCAAGGATTTTGATGTGAAGCCAAAGCAACGATGTGGAAAAAGTATGATGCTGTCATTTTCTTTCTTCCTCTAAGCCTCGGAATTGTTCAAACATGGAACTTTGTCTGCCCACTTATTGTGAAGTGGCCAAAATAACAAACAATTTTTAATTACTGTTATTCAACTGAAAGTTCTTATTTTTTATGATAATCATGGTTAAGGAGATCTATTTGCTCCAGGACATAATCGTGTACATACAACAACACTTTCAGTGCATGAAAGTGGCAATTTCCATTCAATGATTAAGTAACTTTGGCGCTTTGAAGATTTTTCAGTTTATACATATATCCAGAAGAAAATGCACCAGCATGAACATTGAACTCTGACAATGTTTCACAAGTAGCCATTGCACAAAATAATTGGGGAAGAATAGCTTTAAATTATCATAGCACCACAACACATAAACATGTTATAAAGGAAACGAAAAATTAAACACCGTTTTCCTGCTACCTCATAGGAGAAGATAAAAAGGAGTTAAATGCTAAATGAAGGATAATTTTAAGCAAAAGTATAACAAACACAAAGAAAGGACTTGGATCCAATCAAGCAGGAAACTTTAAGGCATAAAATTTTAATTCCAAAAAATAGGAACAATAAATTGATGGCAAACTTAGCAAATTACCTGCCCAGATTGCACCGGCCATGTTGGAGCAGCGAATGGAGAACCAGCAGATGGAGGCATGCCAGGAGCTGTGGCAGCAAACGGTGAGGAACCCAGAGGAGGTGGGATGTTTGGTTGTGCAGCTGAAAAAGGTGTTGATTGTGCTATTCCATGTGATCCAGTAGCCGGTGGACTTCCGAAGGGTGAACGCATACTAGGAGGCTGTAAAGGAACTCCAGAGGAAAATACAGTTGGAGGTGGACCTCCAACCGGTCCCCTCGGAATACTACTAGCAGATGGCGGGACACGTGGTCCTACTTGCATTGACCCTGGACCAGATGTAGGAGGTCCATTACTAGTCAGGCCTGTATTGCTAGAGGGTGGAAAAGGAGAACCTGACGCCATCGGCCCAGGTCGAGGACCAAATCCAGGAGTTGGAACAGCACCTGAAGGTGGAGCAAACGATGGGCCAGTCATTGAAGTAGGCACAGCTCCAACAGGGGGTGGCCTTGACGCAAAAGGCATTGGAGACTGACCCACAGGAGCACCCTGAGTCACTTGGGGAGGAGGAAAAGGCATCCTTCCACCAACATTGGTAGAATATGCAGATTGTGGTGGTCCACTGGGAGGGGCGCTCCTCCACCCCTCTGGAAGGCATCAAGAGGTGCTCCACCAGGTCGTGAACCAGGAGGTGGCGCGGTAAATGTTGGAGGTTGTTGGCCAAAACCCGGAGCTGGGGGTTGTCTGGGTGCACCTAGGTTAGGTGGAGGGGGCTGATTAGGCCGATGAAGATGCAAGTTCTGCATATTATCAGATAACAGATTAGGATTGTAATTTGGAGGCATACTGCCTGGCCTAGGCCCCCCAGGAGACGCCATCTATTCTCAAACCAATTTTAGGCTAGTAAAACCAAGATCTCCAATAAAGAACGCAGCCGATGCAGTTAACAATCCTCAACTTTTTGTCTGCAAGTACATATTCAAAACAATTAACGATTAAAAAACTATCAATTGAATTCCTTGACTTGAACCGGATGCTGAAAATAGCAAAGTTGTATCGATCAAGTACCAACTAGGGATTTGCAGTAAAGAAAAAACACTACAGATATGAAGAACGACTCACACACAAAAAAAGATAACCGAATTAATATCAGAATGAACGTAATTTGGGATTCTAAAGCGAACTGATTGGCAAATTGAATCCACCTGCATTTATCAGATTCCCTAAATTTGCAACAAAAGAAAGAGCATACCTTTTTTAAGCAATAACCAATAAAATAAGACAGAGAAACTAGATTTTCCAGTAGACGATCACGGAGAGTTGAGCTCAGGGGAAGGGCGGAGAAAAGCGGCAGATTGGTGGTGATGTATTGGATTGCAGGCGAGACAGAAACGATTCCGAAAATGTTAAAACGAACGTTAGTTTGATTAAATTAAATGTTAACTTAATGTGAGACCCAGTTTATGTAATCACGCCTGTGATATCACGCCATGTCATACTCTTTGTGCCACCTCATTTTATGCTGACTGTGTTTCTGCATCTTTGCAAAGAGAAAAAAAACGAATAACAAAAGTGCACACACATAAAAATAATATAAAAAAAATTCACCGTTAATGACACCACACGTGATTTACTCAGACATCACACATCATGTAAATTTTGATTTTGTAGAGGTCGAAATCTGTTTTCAACCCTCCAGAGTCGAATTTTGTGAATTTCGACTCTGGAGGAGTTGAAAACATATTTCGACCTCTGCTAAGTAGAAATTTGCACAGGTGTTGTGCCCGAGTAAATCGCGTATGGTGTGATTAACCATGCCCAAAAAAAATTACACGAATACTATCTTCTCCCACTTAGAGCAACCCTAATGGAGAGCATATAGCCAATTCTTTTGGCAAAAATAGCAGCATAGACAATATTCATCTCATTTTACAAAGTAATGGTACTATTTTGGAGAGATTTTTTGAGATATAATCTAGTCCATTCTCCAAAATCAGAAAAGTATACAGCCAATTATCTATGTAAAAAGTAACAAAAGCAAAGTCCCAACCAATTATCAAGGCAAAAAGCTAACTTCTTTTTTTAATTTAATATTATTTTAAAAATAGTTTTAAAATAATATTAAATTACGACATCTAATCACACACACATCATTCTTACTATCCTTCTATATTTTCTCTCCAATTATCTTCCTATATATCACCATAAAATCCATTAATCTCCTAATTACCACTACTCTTCCCCTGTTGTCCTTCCCTCAAACAGCCATTTTGATTTTTTGGTTTTTTTTTTTTTTTTCACCTCAGCATTTTACCTATTTTACCCCTCCTCCTCTTATAACAGCACCCTGCTGTGTGAGCACCACGGCAGAGGATCCATGCTCATCTTCTCCCAAGATATAAACACGATTTTAAAAAATGGTTAAATTATCATTAATTTTAAGGGTAATACTAGAATATCATTCGTCTCTCATTAATGTAATAGTTGTAAAGTAAGTGGATGTATAATAAATATGGGAAATTAGGGGTAAGGGCACAATCTGGAATATTTTTAAGTAACAGGACAGCTACATATTTTTTATAGGGAGAAGGACAACTTCATAATTTTATAGCGAAGAAGGCACGCGGTGAATCCAGAAAATCGATGAATCTCAAGGTGAATCCCGAAATCAGTGAATTTTGACAGTGAATCTCGAAAACCAGTGAATTTCGACAATGAATTTTGAAAATTAGTGAATTTCGACAATGAATTTCGGCAGTGAATTCGAACAGTGAATTTCGACAGTGAATAAATAGTTTTTTCCTTCATTCAAAAGTTTCAAAAGACTGTCCTTCTACTCAACTGATGAAATATTTCTGTCATTCTCCCTCATTCCCCCTAATAATAGGGGTAAAAAAAGAAAAATGTGTTAAAGTTCAATTGGTATTCTAAATTGACTTATATCATCGGACAATTTTGAAAAACTAAATGCATTTATATTTTAGGACGGTGGTATAATAAATAAAAACCATTGGAAAAAGACAAGAAAATGGTCAACCATGAAAATATACATACATACATACATTTTCAATCAACAAGATGGCGACTAAGGTAAAATACCCTGCTGACAAATCAAAGGAGAATATAACAGCTAAAGTGGACACTGCAAAAACTTATATTTCCAAGAAGATTGTTTCTAAGCAGGTAGCTGAACAGAATGGAACCAAGAGGAAAGGTGACTCTCAATTAAAGAAAGTTGTAGAAAGACAACTATTTTCAGAATCCCTTGAGAAAAGATCAAAACTGGATGAAAAAGCATCAACTTGGGGGAAGTAAAACTGAAAACTGATGACAAGTCAGCATCAGAAACTGAAGTTAGCAAGGAAGCTGACATTTCAAAGACAGAGATTGTACCTACTGAAACATCACAAGAAAGCAGTACAACTTTCTCAAGAAGATGACTTGATGATAGAAGATAAGTTTTCCATAGAACCTGAAAGGATTGAAAAACTCATGAAATGGAAACTCAACACAATGGACAATCAGGAACCACTCAATAAGGCAATGAAAGCAGAAGAAAGATGGTTTCTTAATTTGTATGGAATAGAGACCTTGTATGAGTTATATCCTATGGAATAATTTTTGACCATATGCTATAACTTTTTACAAGAAAAGAAAAAGAAGAAGTTAGTTGTATCATCAGAACCAAAGGAAGAAGAAAAATGGAGATGCTGATGATGATGATGATAAAATCGACAAAGGAAGATCGATTACCCATCAGAATCGAGAAAATTTGAAATCGAGGACTATCTCAGCTATAAATGAGATAGAACTGACAAAACTGGTAAAGATGGGAAGTCAGTTACTCAAGACACTAAAATGCCAGTTGGGTCACAGACAGCTGACATTCATCAAAAGACTGAAGAAAGTGGACAAGCCCTCATGATTCTTAATCCAATGGATCAGTCTACATTCAAAATAGCTGATGATCCAATTGAATTCATGACAGCTGATGATATACATAAAATTTAGAAAACAATGGAAGTATTACTCAGTCAAAGAGACATCTATGGTGAAGTTGTTGGAAATAAAATTTAGTTTTGATATGATTCATTTATTTATTGTTTGTTTGTTTAACCCCAATGATGAAGTACCATAATTAGTTGTTATAGTGCAAAGCAAAAAGATATCTAGAAAACTGATTGCATAGGATTTATTAGAGTCTGGTTATTGTATAGGTTATATCAGACAAGCACTGTAATAAATAGGTTTTTTAGAGTCTAGGACTCAAGTTGAAACTAAATCAAGAATGGTTTGCTGAGGGATCAAACTCAGTTGGCCATGTACTAAACTGAAGATTCAAGTCTAAGGGAACAAACTCAGTAATAAAGACTGAGGGAACAAACTCAGTTTTAAGACTGAAGAACCGAGGGTTCAAACTCAGTTTATGAAGAGTAAAAGCCGAGACTATAAGGTTAGAATTCAGGTAAGTCTGTGATGGCATGAACTAACTTTATAGATCTTGCATTGAAGATCTAAGTTACATACGGATAATGTAAACTTAGTTAATGAGATGTATATGGTGTACTATGATCTCACAATAAAAGATACGTTGATAAACTAGGAGTACTCAGTTTCAAAGAAGAGTAGAAACAGAGTTAATGCTCTAAGACAGTTAGAAACTGAATAAACTCATAAAACTCAGTTTTAACTATCAGGCAACCAATTAAATCAGAACGTTGGAGAACAAGCACTCTAATTGGTTGAATGACTGTCATTGTCAGAAAAGACAACTAACATCAAATATGTACTATGCAGGACCACCAACAGCTACTATAATTCAAATTTAAAGTTGGAATTTCACCTATAAATAGAGGTCTATACATCCAAGAATGGTGTGCAAGTTTTTAACAAGTCTATGCAAATTTAGTACCCAAGATTCAAATCAACACAATAAAGGGGAAGTGTCATTTATTACAGAAAAACTTGTCAAGTACTGTATTTTAAAATCAAGAAATTTCTAAGCATTTTGAAGCATTCAAGAAATCATCAAGATAAAACAACACTTGAAGAAAATAGAGCTTACTGTGTTTATTATATACATCAAGAAGAAAAAACTCACACACAATTTGATTTAATCAAAGGTTAGACTGTGAAACACCAAGGTGGTGTGAAGGAGAGTTAAGGCTGAGTTGGGGAGACTGTGTTTGTGGTGGAAGTGGTGAAGAGGCAATACTACATGATGTGATCCCCGATGATATTCCGGACCCGTTAGCTCCTATGAAGACCGTGGACCCGCTTGTGGTTCGAGATGGGCCTATGACAAGGCTCCAAAAGAAGAAGGTCAGAGAGGCCTTAAACACTTTGGTCTTGGAAGCTCAGTTGGATCAAGAACATGCCGAGAAGACTTAAGATCAGTCCACTAAGTGCACCATTTATGCTATTGGACTTGACGAAGGCACTATTGGGCTTGAATAAAGTATTCAGAAGACTTTTATTTACTGTTAGGTATTAATAAGGCCATGGCGCCATTTTTAAGTATTATTGGACCAGTTTCTATGTTATTTTCATTAGTCTTTATTTAATAATTGCATTGTGGGCTTAACTTATCAGCGCCTTGAGCAAGCATTGTGGCGTTCTTGCCAACGTTCTTAGATTGGATTATCTAAGTTCATTGTTTCAAGCTCGTTTATTGATTCCCTTTAGAAGGTCCTAGGGCAAATCTCATTCATGAATCGTATCATCCCGTTCCAAAGAAAGATGGCGGCTAGAGGATGGCGTGGATTGCAGGTCCATCAACCAAATTACTATACGGTATCGTTATCCTATTCCACGCTTAGATGATATGATAGATGAATTATGTGGTGCTAAATTCTTTTCTAAAATTGATCTTAAAAGCGGCTATCATCAAGTGAGGATACGAGAGGGTAATGAATGGAAAACCGTGTTTAAAACTAAATTTGGTTTATATGAGTGGCTTGTTATGCCTTTTGGTCTCACCAATGCACCTAGCACTTTTATGCGTTTGATGAATGAGGTTCTTAGGGACTTTATTAATAAATTTGTGGTTGTCTACTTTGATGATATCTTAATTTACAGCCATGATTTCGAGTCACACCTTAGTCATTTACGTGCTGTTTTGGAGACACTTAGAGATGCTAAATTGTATGCTAACCTCAAAAAGTGCACTTTTTGCATGGATAGAGTCGTGTTTCTTGGTTTTGTTGTGAGTGCACAGGGTGTAGAGGTTGATAAAGAGAAGGTCAAAGCTGTGAAGGAATGGCCTGAACCAAGAAATGTAGCGGAAGTTCATAGTTTCCATGGACTTGCAAGCTTTTACAGACAGTTTGTGAGGGATTTCAGCAGCATAGCCGCACCCCTCAACGAGTTGGTGAAGAAGAATGTCCCTTTCCATTGGGGACCAAAGCAAAGGGAGTCCTTTGAAACTCTTAAGGCTCGTTTAATTTCTGCACCCATACATGCTTTACCTAATTTTGATAAAACTTTTGAGCTAAATTGCATGTGATTCTTCGGGTGTGGGAATTGATGGAGTGTTAATTCAGGAGGGTAAACCCATTGCATATTTTAGTGAGAAATTAAAAGGTGCCCAATTGAATTATGCTACGTATGATAAGGAACTTTATGCCTTAATTAGATCACTTCAAACTTGGCAAAGATTACTTGAGACCTGTGGAATTTGTTATTCACACTGATCATGAGTCCCTAAAGTACTTAAAAGGCTAAGGTAAATTGAGTAAGAGGCATGTTCGTTGGTTAGAGTTCATAGAATCTTTTCCTTATGTTATTAAATATAAAAAGGGTAAGAGAGAACATTGTAGCCGATGCTGCGTTCTCTCGTAGGTATACTTTAATCACTACTATGCAATCTAGACTCTTGGATTTGAATTTATTAAGGAATTGTATGCTATGGATGTTGATTTTGTTGAACCTTATACGGCCACATGAGCACTCAGTCACGGAAAATATTATAGGCGGGAGAGAGATTCTTATTTCGTGAGGTTGTTTTGTGTATTCCTGGTTGTTCCATGCGTGAATTGCTTGTTCGTGAAGCACATGGTGGGGGTCTAATGGGTCATTTTGGAATCACGAAAACTTTGGACATGCTTAAATCACATTTCTATTGGCCAAAAATGAAAAGCGATGTTTCGTGTGTGTGATGCTTGTCTTGTGTGCAAATCGCTAAGTTCAAATCGCCTTCATGGTTTGTATATGCCATTGCCTATCCCTACATCCCTTGGGTGATTTATCTATGGATTTTGTGTTGGGATTACTTCATTCTAGGAATGGTAATGATTCTGTGTTTGTCGTAGTTGATCGTTTTTCTAAAATGGCACATTTTCTACCTTGTAATAAAATGAATGATGCTTCTCATATTGCTGATCTGTTCTTTAAAGAAATTGTTCGTTTGCATGGAGTGCCTAGGACTATTGTGAGTGACCGTGATGTTAAGTTTATTAGCCACTTTTGGCGTGTGGTGTGGCTGCATTTCCGTAAAGATAGGTTCCCAAAGCTATGTAAGTCGAAATTACATCCTCGAGGTGATGGTCCATTTGAAGTGTTGGAGCGGGTCAACAACAATGCTTATAAAATTGCTATTCATGAAGATTGGGGCATGTCACCTACCGTCAATGTTGCTGATTTGATGCCCTTCGACAGCCCCTTTGATCTGAGGACAGATCCTTCCCAATTGGGAGGGAATGATGTGATCCATGATGATATTCCGGACCCGTTAGCTCCTATGAAGACCGTGGACCCACTTGTGGTTCGAGATAGGCCTATGACAAGGCTCCAAAAGAAGAAGGTCAGAGAGGCCTTAAACACTTTGGTCTTAGAAGCTCAGTTGGATCAAGAACAGACCGAGAAGACTGAAGATCAGCCCACTAAGTGCACCATTTATGCTATTGGACTTGACGAAGGCACTTTTGGGATTGAATAAAGTATTCAGACGACTTTTATTTACTGTTAGGTATTAATAAGACCATGGCTCCATTTTTAAGTATTATTGGACCAGTTTCTATGTTATTTTCATTAGTCTTTATTTAATAATTGCATTGTGGGATTAAGTGTCTCAAGGAAGCCCACCAAGCTTAGGTTAGGCGCAATTATTCATGGGAATTACTCCCACGTTGCTTAGCTACATTAGTTACATGGAGATTGTAGCCTATATAAGGCACCTAGGTTATTCTTTTACAAACAGTTAAAATTTTGAGTGAAAATATTATTGAGTATATTGACTTGTGTCACTTGCGAGTGAGGATCTCTTCGTTGTAGAGTTCCGCCCTTTAAGAACTTATCAGCACCTTGAGCAAGCGTTGTGGCGTTCTTGCCAACATTCTTAGATTGGATTATCTAAGTTCGTTGTTTCGAGCTCGTCTATTGATTCCCTTTAGAAGGTCCTAGGCAAATCCCGTTCTTGAATCGTATCACTGATGACGGTCAAGTTATAAAAATAACTCGATACCTAAATAACCAACTAGCAAGAGAACTAGGTTTAATCATAGTATAGCTAGATAGAGTCGAGGTCGATCCCACAGAGACTCGGCTTAAACAAGTACAACGTTATTAAACTAAAAATAGATTAAAAGCGGTCTCCGACCAACAATAACGTAGAAATAAAGGTTGACACGATAGAAAACACAAAGACTAGCAATACGACAGTAGACACTAAAACACTTATTTTTACGGTTTTATAAGACTCTAACAAACGGTATTGATTACGCTAGTAGTAATTACTCCCCCATATATGTATATCTAAGCCGAGACAGAAAAGACATTAAGGTTGATTATATTTTGGCTACGGGAGCCATCCCCTAAACTGGATCTAATTCGTGAATGGATAGAAGATCCATATGCTTAATTACGAATCCTTCCTTGGACATGATAGAACATCATATAACAAGCATGCTATACCAAACTAGGGATGCCGATCTAAAATCGTCACCTCGTCTAGGCAACCACCGTGGACGGGTTGGCACACCTCCTAACGATCGGCTAACTAATGTCCTAGTAACATGACAATTTTCACAATGTATCATATTAATTTACGAGAACGATGTAACAAATTGGCCGGATCTATTACATGTTTATATGAAAAACAGAAAGAACGACGTAGCTGAAGTCGTTCACAGAAAATTACTAAAATCTTGATGGCTAGATCTAACCATATAGACCGTGGTAGATCTAGACCGGTGACTCTAGAATTTGCTCGTAAAACGCCTTCGTACGGCTTAGATCTACATGAATATGGGTTTGTTAATTAACTACATCATGAAATCAATACACAAACGACTACTCCATAACGAAATAAAATAGATCTACGAATAAAAACGACATATTTGGATAGGCATTACCCTTGTAGACGGAAGGTCCTCCAATCCTTCAATGCAATCTCTAATCGATGAATCCATCGCCTCCGTGATGAAGAAACATAATATAAAGTAAGAAGAACTATATTGATAAACTAAAAGTATTGTACTATTGTGTTTCTAGAGTGTATATGGTGTGTGTATGGCGTGTATGATATGCCTTTATTTATAGGGGTTCAAGCTAATTAAGAGATATACTTCAAAATATCAAAACAAATAAGAGATAACTCTCGGCCGATCAAAAAAGAATAATCGCCCCCTCCATGCGCATCCTCCATTGGCGCCACTCTTCGGATTGGTTTGCCGGCTCTTGTCATGCCGTACTCTCTTTTCGTGCTTATCCGATCTTTATCTTCAATATATCCGGATTTTCTTGGATTTATCTTGTAATTTAATTTATCCATTTGTAATTATCCTCCAAAAGTTATCTCAATCTACAAAATAAATATTTATCCCAAAGTAAATCATATTTAAATAATAAAAACGGATAAATACCAAATTATATTTTATAAATCACATAACATTAAATAATAAATATAAACATGTGATTTAATAAAAAATATATATTATAAATCCCGATTTAAGGAAAATGTTGATGACTTTTACGGGTATAATTTGACCGTCATCAACTACCCCCCACTTAGACTTTGATCGTCCCGAACAAAGCATCAATAAGTCATTCCCCAAGACAACAATTTCCATGGTCAAATCATACTTACACAAGAAACTCGAGTCAACTCATACCATTCATGCTCATAAGGTATCCATTATTCACTACTCGTTATGAATCGAAGTGATGTGTGCATGTGCATTCGGTTTTATATATTCGTGGCAAGATTAAAGTTTATGCTAACTTCGCAGTCTTAACCTACCAACATCAGTATTCTTACTCCTTAAGCCTCGCAATGGGTAAAGACATGGTGCAATAAGCAAGAGCGTCATCCATAAGGTTTTTGGACTCGGAGACCGAGAAAATACTCAAAGTCTCTTAAAAATTTGAATTTCTTCGTATTTTCATAATTTCAAGCTTTAACACTTCTCAAGAAAGAAACTTGCTCTAAAGGTAAAGTATGCATTGCAAGAATCCTTCTCTCACGGATTAGTGGAAGCATTGAATATTACCACAAGCGCAGGGCTACTTTAGTAATGTTACTACAAGTCCAGTGTTTAACTCATTGTCAAAACAAAGATAATTCTCAAGCTTATTACTCTGCTTTGGTGGCTAGAAGATAAGAATACATCAGTAGATAAATATTTACTCTAAGTCTGCATAACCAATCATCTACCCAAATGTACACATAATTCTTCTTAGTTGTTAAAATTTGTGCGGTATTCGTCGATTCAAATTGAGTAAGCAAATAATAAATAACTACTTACAACAATCGGCATGAATATCCTTAAATTCACATTCACATAAGTATAAAATGATCATGTAATCATGCAACTTGGTTCATTTCCTATTAATTCTGTGTATAAGAACTCATAATTCTAAGGGTACGAGATAATTAA
This sequence comes from Gentiana macrophylla, assembly GCA_026214975.1. Lineage (NCBI taxonomy): Eukaryota > Viridiplantae > Streptophyta > Magnoliopsida > Gentianales > Gentianaceae > Gentiana > Gentiana macrophylla. The sequence goes on along the minus strand of CM047810.1, from coordinate 54,612,490 downwards.
TTTGGCATTTGTTCAAATTTTTTCATTTTTCACCGTTTCTTCCAATTTCCAATTGTTTAATTATAGCACGTCATGGCTAAGTCTCCTACCCCCCACTTAAACTTGGCATTGTCCCCAATGACAAAGAAAAAAAGGAGAATTTAAGAAAAAGACTTAGCTCTGGAAACATCTCTCAAGTAGATGCAGAATAGAGTTGTAGTCCAAGCACGTCGTGGAGAGGCAGACGAAAACCTGTTTAAGCAAACCAAACAGAAACTCCACGAAACCGTTAATAACATGTCAATGGAAGTTATAAAATAATGTGGCAGTAATTAGATATAGAATATCCAAAAATAATTTAAGCCACTTTATTTTATACAATCAATGACACAGAAAACCATAGAGTTAAAACTACAAAACTCACATGTCGGCTATCAAGAAAAAACCTTGTTTATTCGAATCGAGACTCGAACATGGCGAGATGAAAAAACCTTAATGATCTCATGCTACTTTATTAAAAGCAAAAACAAAAACAAATCAAAAATATAGTTTTAAGAAATAGTTCTATGGTTATAGTCGTTAGCTCATTGTACTCACATGATGGTCTAGTTGTAACTAGGATTGCCGAGAGTAAATACTTCTTCCTCCTTATCAAATTGATTCCCGAGGTAATGCTTTACTCGGTGGCCATTCACCACAAAAGTCTTTCGATCATCCAAGTGACTTACCTCTACTGACTCGGAAGGAAATACTTTACTCACTTTATAAGAACCAAACCATCTTGATTTTAGCTTTCCCGGAAAAGTTTCAAGCGTGAATTGTAAACAAGAACCATATCACCCACTTAGCAAAAGGTGCGGTCAAGGATCTTTTATCATGAAATCTCTTAGTGCGCTCTTTATAGATCCGAGCATTCTCATAAGCTTCAATGCGAAACTCTTCTAAGCGAGTTAATTCCAACAATCTCTTCTCTCCGGCTAAACTTTCATCCAAATTCAACATACGAGTAGCCCATAAGGCATGGTGCTCAAGTTCAACCGGTAGATGACATGCTTTCCCAAAAACAACTGGTATGGGGACATACTATGGAAGTCTTATACGCGATCCGATAAGCCCATAAAGCGTCATCTAACTTCAACGACCAATCTTTCCTTGTTGGGTTCACGCTTTTTCCAGGATGCGCTTAATCTCTCGGTTCGTGACCTCAACTTGACCACTTGTTTGAGGATGATAGCGGTAGCTAACTTATGTCTCACCCCGTACTTGGCCATTAACTTCTCAAGCGGCTTATTACGAAATGGCTCCCATTATCACTAATGATGACACGAGGATTCCAAACCGCGTGAAGATATTTTTCTTTAAAACCGCATGATACAACCTTTGCATCATTTGTAGGTGAAGCAATAGCCTCAACCCATTTAGAGACACATAGTCGGCCGCCACCAAAATATAGCGGTTTGAAGCAGACGAAGTGAAAGGTCCCACAAAATCAATTCCCCATACATCAAAGAGTTACGGTTCTAAGATACTCCTCGGTGGCATTTCATTTCTCTTGAGATATTGCCCGTCATTTGGCATGAATGACAGGATCTAGCATATTCGTGTGCAGTTTTGTAAAGTTTGGGCCATTAAAAACCACATTGAAGAACTTTAGCAGCAGTCTTGTCCCCTCCATAGTGTCCTCCTGCTTCATAAGTATGGCAATGTTTAAGTATATCGAGGAATTCACTCTCAGGAACACATCTTCTAAAGATGTTGTCGAGCAACGCTTAAAAGATAGGGTTCATCCCAATAATAGTGTTTAAGGTCCGCAAAGAACTTCTTCTTTTGCTGCTGGTTCAAGTCTGGTGGCAAATATCTCCCGGATAAATAATTCACATAATCTTTAAACCATGGTTGTTGCTTCTCAGCCTTAGCAACCTCACTTCGCGAAGATATTTCGGCGCAATCACTATTCCCTAAAATGGTAGAGATGGAGGATAATTGCTCATCAGGGGGCTTTTCTAAGCAGGGTGTGAATGCCTCCTCAGGCTCTTTCTTCTTATCCCTAACATCCTCTACATTTTCCTTGTTCTTTGGGATTGGTGGAGTAAGCTCCTTTTCAATTCTAGTCATTATTGCATTCATATCCCTAGGGTTCCTGTCATTGTTGCTTGGAAATCCCCCAGGAGGTCTAGTTGACAGTTGTTCAGCTAATTGTCCTATTTGATGAGAGAGATTATGGACTAAGGCTTCTTGGTTGGTGACTTTGGCATCATTATTTTGACAGTATTGGTGAAAGTTCGTAGCCAAGTCAGTAATGGAATTTGCTAATTGATTCACAGTGTCAGACATTGTGTTAGTCATCTTTTCAAGTGCAACTTCCCAACCGTAAGTTTGAGCTTGCTGAGGTACATAAGTGTTGTGTGGTTTTACCCCTTCATTCGGATCACTCCATCAGAATTCAGGTTGTTCATGATTTGGTTTGTAACCGTCATAGTGATTACCCTGTCTCCCAATGTAATTGGCTTCTTTAGTACCCGCATTCTCTAGTTGATTAATCGTTTCCGTCCCTTTTCCAGTCTCTACTCGTACAATCCTCTCATGCATACCATCCACCTTATCATTTATGAGCAATAGAGTATTTAGGATCTTATGCGATACATCCTCCTCAAGATTATCGGCCATCTTCACAGTTGCTATTTCAACACCTCCCCATTGGCTATTCATTGCTATTTGCTCCATCTTTCCTCGTGCCTCATCAGGAGATAAAAGAACAAACGCTCCATTGCTGAAGGCATCTACTCTTATCTTCTCCGTATCTCTCAATCCATGGTAAAAGGTTTGCATTAAAATCCATAGAGGATATCATGATGATGAGGCACTTCCTCATGGACTCCTTAAAACGTTCCCAAGCTTGATCAAAACTCTCCCAGGGTTCTTTGCTTGAACCCCAAGATATCTTGGCGTAACTTAAAGGTCTTTCCTAAAGGAAAGTACTTATTCATGAACTTTTGCAGTAGTTCCTCCCAGGTCGTGATTGATCTAGCCTCTAAAGAGAAAAGCCATTGCTTAGCTTTATCTTTCAAAGTGAAAGTGAAAAGTCTCAGCTTAATGTTATCCTCAGGAACTAGTTCTGGCTTCACGGTACTAACGATCTCTAAGAAATTCATCACGTGAATGCCAGGATCTTCATTCAGGATACCATGAAAAGTGGAATAGTTTGCCACCATTTGAATGACATTAGGTTTTTTTGGGTGATAAATTTCAGCAGCATTTTCAGGTACTACAATAGCAGGAATGAATTGTTCAATGGTAGGCGTTGCATAGCTTTGCAAAGTATGCCTTCCCATGCAGCCACAGCTTGGTTAACAAAATTTGCATTATTAAAATTATTTCCATTTACTGGTGGCGTTATTCAAGAATGCTTCCATATCCGAGTTAGATTGATGTGCTCCTTCAGATTTTTCCTCGCCTTGCTCTTCGTTTGGATCCTTAGAAATCCGGGTAGCTTGTTTGTTGTTTTTTTCTAATTTATTTATTTATTTTATTTGCAAGACAAAAACAACAATAAACAATTAAAATACGCCGAGACTACTGCCTTTGGCGAGACTCTAAAATAGACAAAAATAAAAATAACAAAAACAATAAACAATTAGAAACTTTAAAGGCTAATCCTTAACTAGACTCAATAAATAAAAACTAAACTAAAAGCAGACTCTAAAAATACGAAAATTATAGAAACACGAAGCAAAACAATTGTATAGAATGAGCGGAGAAGCCCGCTTGATTTGTTCTACGACTCTTACACGTTATTCCTATGTTATAAAAACTAATTAAACAGACTTATTCACAATATTTACGAATCTACTTTTAATAAAATAAGCTATTCTCAATTCAATGACACGAGTCCCCGGCAACGGCGCCAAAAACTTGATGACGGTCAAGTTATAAAAATAACTTGATACTTAAATAACCAACTAGCAAGAGAACTAGGTTCAATCGTAGTATAGCTAGATAGAGTCGAGGTCGATCCCACAGAGACTCGGCTTAAACAAGTACAACGTTATTAAACTAAAAATAGATTAAAAGTGGCCTCCGACCAACAATAACGTAGAAATAAAGGTTGACACGTTAGAAAACACAAAGACTAGCAATACGACAGTAGACACTAAAACACTTATTTTTACGTTTTTATAAGACTCTAACAAGCGGTATTGATTACGCTAGTAGTAATTACTCCCCCATATATGTATATCTAAGCCGAGACAGAAAATACATTAAGGTTGATTATATTTTGGCTACGGGAGCCATCCCCTAAACTGGATCTAATTCGTGAACAGATAGAAGATCCCTATGCTTAATTACGAATCCTTCCTTGGACAGGATAGAGCATCATATAACAAGCATGCTATACCAAACTAGGGATGCCGATCTAAAATCGTCACCTCGTCTAGGCAACCACCGTGGACGGTTGGCACACCTCCTAACGATCGGCTAACTAATGTCGACCTAGTAACATGACAATTTTCACAATGTATCATATTAATTTACAAGAACGATATAACAAATTGGCCGGATCTATTACATGTTTATATAAAAAACAGAAAGCACGACGTAGCTGAAGTCGTTCACAGAAAATTACTAAAATCTTGATGGCTAGATCTAACCATATAGACCGTGGTAGATCTAGACCGGTGACTCTAGAATTTGCTCGTAAAAGCGCCTTAAAGACGGCTTAGATCTACATGAATATGGGTTTGTTAATTAACTACATCACGAAATCAATACACAAACGGCTACTCCATAACGAAATAAAATAGATCTACGAATAAAAACGACATATTTGGATAGGCATTACCCTCGTAGACGGAGTGTCCTCCGATGCTTCAATGCAATCTCTAATCGATGAATCCATCGCCTCCGTGATGAAGAAACATATTATAAAATAAGAAGAAGTATATTGATAAACTAAAAGTATTGTAATATTGTGTTTCTAGAGTGTATATGGTGTGTGTATGGCGTGTATGATATGCCTTTATTTATAGGGGTTCAAGCTAATTAAGAGATATACTTCAAAATATCAAAACAAATAAGAGATAACTCTCGGCCGATCAAAAAAGAATAAAGCGCCCCTTCCTTGCAATGCATCCTCCATTGGCGCCACTCTTGGATTGGTTCGCGGCTCTTGTCATGCCTTACTCTCTCTTTTCGTGCTTATCCGATCTTTATCTTCAATATATCCAGATTTTCTTGGATTTATCTTGTAATTTAATTTATCCATTTGTAATTATCCTCCAAAAATTATCTCAATCTACAAAATAAATATTTATCCCAAAGTAAATCATATTTAAATAATAAAAACGGATAAATACCAAATTATATTTTATAAATCACATAACATTAAATAATAAATATAAACATGTGATTTAATATAAAATATATATTATAAATCCCGATTTAAGGCAAATGTTGATGACTTTTATGGGTATAATTTGACCGTCATCAATCACTACCCTTCAAGGACCAGTGGAGTAGACTTAGTGATACAACAATTCTACCTGTTAGGGACTAAGGCTCGAAGATTGTGAAGCTAGGGACTAGTCAAGGACAATCGTTATTTAGTTTGTATCTTGTAACGTTAACTCAAGAACTTAGTGAATTTCCTCCAACATCACAGGAGAAGAGTGGATTGACAGGATTCCACCACCTGGAGCCACTATAAACTTTGTGCTATTTACTTTACGCATTAACTTCCAGTATTTTATATTTGTGTTTATGTTTGCTTACTTTATCTAGTTTAACACAAATTCAGTTTACACCAATAAACTAAATATCTTTGAAAGAGAACTCAACAACTGGTTTTCCAAATATAACCAAGGCTTTAAATATATTCCGCTGCATTTAACTCAGTTGTAGAAAAATTCAGTAAAACCTTTCCTCATCTCGGTTATCTTAACTCCATAATCTTTTAAATACCAGTTTACTTAAAGAAACAAAAAACTTTAGAGGACATGTTTATTCATCCCCCCTAAACTTGTCACAAGCCTTTACAAGGGACTGACAGAAGTATTTTCCAAGATGTCTAGTCACCCAGAGTATAGGAAGAAGATAGAAAAAGTTGTACACAACCACTTAGAGAAGATCACTCAAGTTATTACAGACTCGGCTACTGAGTTGGGTCAGTGATCGAACTTTTCTAGGTGTCCAATCTCACTGGCAGAGTACCGAGTCAATTGTAGTTTAGTAAGTGGTCAAGTTCGTATCCCATAGGGATTGTGAGGCTAAGTACTGATTAGCTATTATTATTTTGGTCTAAGTTCACAAAAGACAAGAATGTGAATGGTTTCAAAGCTCAAGCTAGTAAGCTCAATCAACTACAACTAAAACGGGTGATCAAATGATAAAAAGCCTAGCCAAGACAATGCAATGATCAAGTAAATCTCTACCGGTGTCATGGTAATGAACTGCCTACAACCTTCCACTAGTACTCAAGTGTGTGTAATCGGTGCACTCCTAAGCTAGCAATTCCCCCTCACACGAGTGTATGAAATAACTCTATGCCTCCTCATTGTCTAGCCCTAGACCTAATGATTCAACATGGTGAAGTTCTTGAGTGCAGTGAATGAACAACAACCCCCGGATAAGAAATTGAGTTCCACTTAAGGTCAATTTTACCTTCCGGATCTCCTATCTCTTTTCCCACGGTCTCAATTAGGTGTGTGTGTGTGTGCAAGTGTTGTTTAATTAATCCAACACAAACAAGACATAAAATGAAAATAGGAGAAGATATACAACACACATGAAGCTATGAAATATGAACTAACATTCTCAATCAATCAATAGAGATAAAAACTATCACAAATACATTATCTTGGCTAGAAAAATATTAGCCTCCCATGGCTATGAAACCCAAATGTCACTTGAGGATTTCATGACTATGAAATAAGCTCTAAAATTAAATAAAGAGGTTACCAAACAAGATTGCAAGAACTTTAAGAAAAGAAAATTGCATAAACCTCAAAGATTCTTCAATGAAGAAGATTACACCAAGAGATGAAATTCATCCACAAAATAAGCTCCAAAGATTCTAATAAGGTCTCTTCAATGATTACAAGTAGAATTAATGGCAAAACTTTTGCTAAGGTTGGGCTAGAAGAGCCCTTGAAGTGTGTCTTCAAGTTTTGGTGGTGTGTGGAAGAAAGTGGAATGGAAGAAGATGTTAAAATAGAGCCAAAATGAGGTTTTTATGCTGAAAAAATGCTTATGCGACGTAATTGCGGACACCAATGTCACCAAAAATATCTCTGACAGCTTCTGGCAACGTTTGGTTTCCGCCACTATAAGTCTAGCGGACGCCAATCTTCACAGCAGTTCTGTGAAATGGCGATAGGTTGAGTTGTAGAGCTCCGATTGACATGATTCAAGATGCATTGGAAATCTAGTTTCTTGATCCACAACTATAGTGAAGAAGCCTTCACCAGAAAATGCCTCTAAGGGGGGGTCAGATGTCCGTTGAAGATGTACTACGGTAGAAGCACTAAAGACAAATGATCCATTTGAACTTGTAAGCTTCCGGAACACAATTCTAGCCCTCAAAAGACGTGTTTAATCTCAACACGTGTCGTCACTCAAGCTCTTGGTCAACCTATAATCCGCAATAAATCACCAAAATACCAAGCGTAAACCGAAGACGCTCCGGTTACTATAACTGCACAAAACCTATCAAAATATGATGTTTTATATTTATATAAAATTACTATACACACATTTGGATGAAACTAAGAAAATAATGGCTCGAATTGATACGTAAACATCAATAAACACATGAGAAATGGAGATAAAATATCGAAAATTGTATCATCTAGTTGACTTACATCAGTCAGTTGAAGACTAAGTTGAAAGTAGCTACAACTGAAGATAGAGAAATCCTTACTCAAATGGAGTGGAGTTTAGCTCAACGTATTTTTGGACTTGAAAACTATTGAAAGAGCTACATACTTCTCAAAAAGGCATTGCTGAAGAACAGAAGCTGACTCATGATCTAATTCTACAACTTAATGATGCCAAAAAGAGGAAAGATGAAAAGAAAAGGTTGGAACTGGAAGCTGAAATCAAAAATCTGAAGGAGAAGCTGGTATCACTTCAACATAGTCAACCCTGGTTCAGAGAAGTAGAAGAACTGAGTGAAGATGAAATTTTTGCAAAATACATTCAACCTGTTGAAGGAAGATTACCTCTTACAAGAGAGCTATGGCTGAATTTCAAAAGGATTATCATCCCTTGAAAATTAAATACAAATACAAAAATACAGAGGAATGCCTATTCACTTTTCTGTCAAACAAGTATTATGACAAAAATATGAAGGAATACAAGGCAGAAAGAAGAAAACAACATAGGCTGGTTATCAAAGATTTGCAAGAATCAATGAAGTTTGATATGAAGGAAATTGAAATCTTCTATGAAAACAACAATGAGCTACCCAAGCTTGTACAATGGAGAAGATAGAAAAGTTCATCAAATTGATTACAACATACTTTTTGCGGTGAAGAAAAGATAAATGTGAAGAATACAGATTGTATGATGGTGATAAAAAACTAGCAAAATAGTTAGAGCTATTTGAACAAAAGAAGTCATCACCAGCCAAAACTAGAAGTTTATATTTTCTTTGAAAATTTGTAATGATCTTTTGTAATCATTTGAGTTTATTGGATATCAATGAAAATCAAGTTTTGTTTTGCTTTGTTTGTTTTTGTCTTTAAACTTTTCTTTTAGGAAGACTTTTGGCATCATAAAAAATAGGGAAATTGTTAGAAGTAAAATTGAGTTTTGTTGATGATTTCATCTTATGTTTATTTAAATTGTTTGTTTTAACCCCATTCATGAAGTCTTTGGAACTAATCATATATATAGTGAAAAGCTAAAAGATGTCTAGAAATTGAATATATAGGATTTACTAGAGTCTGATTATTGTATAGGTTAAATCAGACAAGCATTGTAATGGAAATGTTATAGGTTTTAGTGGAGTCTAGGACTCAAGCTGAAATCTAATCCAGAAAGTCTCGTTGAGGGATCAAACTCAGCTGACTATATCAAAATGCTAAAGAACTCAAGGCTGAGGGATCAAACTCAGTTATGAAGGCTGAGGTTTCAAACCCAGTTTTGAAGACTGGAGGCTGAGGAGCCAAACACAGTTTTTGAAGATTGGAGGCTGAGGGGAGAAACTCGGTTATTGAAGACTAAGTCGGGGATGTAATGTAACGCCCCAAATTTTATGAAATAAAACGAGAAGGGTATAGTTGTCATGTATAGTTTAAATTAATTTTTTCCGTCGTAATAATCAATCACCATATTCTAAATACAAACTATTATAGATATTATATTACTTTAACATGTAAACTATATTACTTTAACATGTATATAGATTTGAAGGGAAAATATGTTTAGTCACTTTGAAAGCCCACGTTATTCATATTAAGACTTAGGATGGATGACATATATATACTAGTTAACGTGAGCCGTGTAAGGCACGGCAGGCCCAACATAAATCGATACCAACGATAATATCAAAGAATAGATCTCCAACGTGAAATAAATTGCGTAAGCTTAAACCGTAACAAATTCAAGGCATAAGACAAAGAGAGCAAGAGAAATATATCACATTTTCTCCAAGAGGTAGCTCTTTCTTAGAGACGTGAAGATTGTGAATCACCTCTCTTCCAGCCCTATCAGTAGTTTCCATCTACAAAATAAACTACAATATGATGTCGGAGAACAATGTCATAAAGTTGATCACTTTAGCTTCGACTTTACGCAATGAAACATTATAGAAAACAATAAGCAGATCATAACTACACGGTCAAATCTCCCGGAATGCCTTAGCTTCCAGATCATTAATATGCTTGAAAATGTGTTTCACTCATTTTATATACGATATTTCTCTTTCTTATCATTAATGAATACATACGTCATTGATCTCGTGTTCATTCATTTGGTAGAAAAAAAACACGTGTCAAACGGTCTAAATAATATAAAAAGTGATTTGGTATTTCAACGTCAAATTTAGTGACGTTAAATGCTAAGAAATGGCGCGTGGTTCCACCGACATTTTGTTGTTCAAAATAATAAAAATATTTAATGTGGTGTCCACACGGTTTTATTCAATTGTTGTGTCGAAATCGAAAATTTTGGTTGATTGAAATTTAAAATTGAATCTGACATTTGTTAGTTGGTAGTACTAAAATGAGCAGATCGAAATATACACTTTGTTGTGTATAATATTCAATTGTTGTGTCAAATCGAATCGAAAGCGAAATTTTTGGTTGATTGAAATTTAAAGCCTCCTTCTGGTTTATATATACGACGACACGAAATTAGGTTTTTATCGAAAGGAAAAAAAACCCCGCTATATTTAAATAAAAAAGCGCGTGTCAAACTGGCGAAGAATATAAAAAATAATTTGGTATTCCAACGTCAATTTTAGTGACGTTCAGTAATCAAATTAATCGCTTGATTCCACCGACGTTATATTGTTCAAAATAATAAAAATATTTAATGTGTGTCGACACGGTTTTATTCAATTGTTGTGCGAAATCGAAAATTTACGGTGATTGAAATTTGAAAGCCCGAATCCAGATTTATCGATTGGAGGTATTTAAAATGAACAAGTATCGAAATATACGACTTTGTTGTGTATAATATTCATTGTTGTGTCGAAATCGAATCGAAATCAAATTTTTTGGTTGATTGAAATTTAAAGCTCATTCGATTTATATATAACGATAACCAAAACTAGGTTTTATCACAAGAAAATAAATTTAAAAAAAAAAACCTCTTGTATTTAAAATTTAAAAAAATATATATGTCTTGCGCGTGTCGAGTCAGAAATTTGCACACGCTACTTCTTATGAGCAAAGCCTCTCCACTCTTTATAGATATAAGATATATCTCTTCTATATCTACACTACTTTAGAAGAAGTAAGGGGTGAACCCTCTTCTTACACTTGTCTCAACCCTCTTCTTACACTTGTCTCAACTTGTCTCAACCAAAAAGTCTACACACTCGATTTTAATTATAATAATTTCATTTACTGTATATGTGTATAGTATTATATATATCATGATTCTTATTTTTAGTCGGCCCTTTTGTTTAAGGGAGTGTGGGCCGGTGTGAGGAAATAGAAGGCCCAAAAAAGAGTACAATTGGTATAGCCTCCCTCATCATCCCTCAGAAGAAAAAAAATGGTATGGACGGTTTACACACTCCATCTGCAACTGCTCCTTCAGGTTGCCCTTCCGATTTATCTTCGCTGCCATACGGTGTCAACTGCCGGTTGAAGGTTCGTCCGGTCGCCTGAATTGTAGAGTGGTTTTTGTCGATTTTTTGTCAGAGGAAATCCAACCAAATCACTGTTGAGCTGGAAATGGGTACCATGGCAGGTGACCCTTGGGTTAGGTTCAACGAATTCTTGATATTAGCTTCGTAAGTCTTCTCTGCCTCCTGACACTTTCATCATTTCTTATTAACCTACCCTATTTCTTTCAAAAATCTCTAAAAAAAATCTTGGCTTCTACCCTCCTCTGTTTCTTTATTATATACATGCATTGGGTTTCTCTTTCTTTTGGTTTAAGGGGAAAAAAAACGGGAGCTTCCAATAAACAACTGGTAAATTATTTTCATGTTCTTGTCCTTCTACACTAGATGATCTGTGTTGTTAGACAGGCACACGGTATGTATATAGTGCTTCTGTTGTCCTGCGGGTTGAGGCTTTAGGTGTTCTTTTGGGTGTTTATGCACCTGGGGTGCTGTCTTTTGGGCGTCTGGCTTGTCCTTTTTTGGGTAGAAGGTTAAAAGATTGTTATGTAATCAGATTGTTAGATATGCCTTCCTCATCTGTGGTTGCATAAGAGGGTTTTTTTTTAATATATTTTGACTTTCCCATGATCATTGATGTTTTTTACTATACCTGCATAATCTAGCAGGTAGGATGAGTGTGGTATCCATTGTTTAGATCTAGCTTATGGAACTGTGCTTTGCTAGCTTGAGACTTTATATGTGTCTCTAAAATAAACTTTGTTACCTTGAGGCTATATGTGTGTGTGTGTGCAAAGAAATATGCTTCTCTTCGAAACAAAAAAAAGGAGTTCATACATCAGGGTCATCAACTTTTTCCATTTATTCCCTACGTTTGGAGTTCTTTGTTAATCCAAGTGTTTCTGTGCACATGATACCATGTGAAACTTCCTCTAAGGCTTGATTTCATGCTTTCCTTCCTGTCCTTGCCCAGAAAATTTCCGGATGCTTTTGCCATTTCTTTTGCCTATTTTTTCCATTTGTGCTTTTGTTCCTCCTTTTGGTTTTTGGATTTGAAGAAAGCACTGTTTTCTGTGCATAAATTTGGCTTCACTCGAATTCTGCTTAAGTGGTTTGGCCTTTTTATGTGATTTTTTCCTTGTTTTGTGATCTTTCATGATCAAAAAGACTTAGGGTTTCAGTTTACTGGCTTCTTTACCCTCGTTAAAACCCAAAAAAGTTTCGCAAAGCAGATGAGTAAAACACAAAGCAATTTATGCTGGATTCAGAGCCCTTAAAAGCAAAAAAAAAATTAGAGAAGGAACAGTTAAACTGTATATGCCACCTGTCCATCCAATATGTATAACCAGAGTGCACTTGTTCCTGAAGCAACCATTAAATTGTGTCCAGCCTGAACTTAAAAACCAACATGTAAAGAAGAAACATATGAGACACATGACTGCAGTTTCCCTTTGATACACTAACTAATATTAGCTGCAACCATGTAACAATTTTACCTTGGCTGCTAACAACTCAAGTGAAAAAGATTAACAGCATGAGTACGCTTGACACTTTTGGTCTGCTGCAAAAATGAACTACAAATATAATTTACACCCAACCAATATTTGCTTGAGTTGCTGCTGCAGAATTTTGCATGTTGCTACAATTTACTTGAGTTGTTGCTTTTCCTCTGCTTTGGTAGACTATTTTGGTTAGCTTTTGTGGTTGATTGGGTTGTGTCTAAGGGTTGTGCTTCCCACTTCCTCTGTTTGTGCTGATGCTTTACAGATGGTGAGTTGAATATTTGTATGGTCACATCTGGGAGGCAGTCTTTAAAAAACAAAATCTTAATACTGGTTTGACTCTATTAGTTTGTTGATGATATGTTTTTGTTGCGCTTTTCTCTATGTTGTGTTTACAATATCAGCTTTTGAAATGCCTGCTGCAACAGTATGCCTATTGTTTCTCTCCACTCTTGTTCCTATTTAGAGTCTTTAGATTCTGGTTCACCTAAAAATTTGTGCCATATTTTCTCTATGCAGGTTCTGCAGAATAAAAGTATACATCAAGGTGTTGTTTGTCTGCACTAAGGGTATGTACTTCATTTGCTCTACTTATCATGATTGTATTCATGATTCTATTTGCATATGTTGCTCGTGTGTGACATTAGATCTTCAATTGTGATGTGTTCTGCCTTTTGTTAGTCGTAGTTTCCTTAGACTTCGCGTCGCACAAACCGTTTTTTCGTGCTTGTTAGCCTGTAAGAAATAGCGAACATTATAATTACCGACTCCGTGTTTACAGTCCCATGTCTACTAAAGGCACTGCAAGGCGTAGATCAACATACTCCCCTACAAAGCATGTTTGCGATGTTCTGGCTGTTGAACAGGCAGGTAAACATGATGTGGACAACCCAGAAAAAAGCCAATTGCTTTGTGGGTTCCCTTTGTCTTCTGATGCTAAGGCTGACATATCTATGGGAGATTCGCTTCAGCCATTCTCCTTGCCACAACATACAGAGGACAAGCATAGATATAGACATGCAGCCATTCTACACTGGAAACAGAAAACATCAAAAAACAAAAGAAGACCTAAAACATTTTCTCCAAGCCTAACAACAAACCAAGGTATTCAGATGATAGATGACATTGCTACTTCAATGGATCAGGTTAATAAACAAAAAAAACAGATAGCCTTCAGCCTAATAAACATAAGCCTTATACCCCAGGCATGTGTTCTTATGCTGGAGATGCTGTGTTTATCTGTAATAACATGCCTGTTGAACAGACTGGTCAACATCCCTTAGAGAAACCCAAAAAACGCAGGCTCCTATATCAGCTTCCTTCTTTTACTGATGGACATGCTGATATATCAATCAACAAAACGCATGAAACAACTTCCTCTCCACCACAAATTAGAGACATACATAATAAGCATAGGCAAGAAGCCATTTCAAGATGGAAAGAGAAAACATCTAAAAACAAAATAACACGTAGAAAACCTCCAACAGTAAATAAGGGTAGAGAGCTATTACAAAACATTGCTGCCTCTGTGGTTGAACTAAAAAAACCAAAAGATTGTTCCTACTGTGGAGCTAAAAAGTTTAAGCATGAGACAACACACATGTGTTGTTCTAATGGAGATGTAACACTTGCTGATAACAGCATACCTGATGAAATGAAACTTTTGCTTACCGATAATACATTGGATGCGAAGACCTTTAGATGTTCAATTCGAACATACAATAATCACTTGGCCTTTACGTCTTTAGGTGTAAGGTATGACAAAGAATTGTCGCGGAGAAACAAGGGTGTTTACACCTTCAGGGTCCAAGGCCAAGTGTATCATTTTTTAGATGACTTGTTGCCTCATCACAGTTCTTATAAGAACTTACAGCTCTACTTCTATGATACTGATTATGAAGTGCCTACTAGGTTGGCAATGTGCTCTAGATTGTCAGAGCCTATCCTACACACTCTCCTTGACGTTATTCAAAGGAATCCATATGCACGTTTCTTTCGAGGCCTTCGAAATATACCTAACATAGACAATAAATATATTTTCTTGCAGACCAACCCTCGGCTTAACCAAAAAGTGTATAACAAACCAACAGTTGAACAAGTTAGTGTCATATTAAACGAAACCGATGAGTGTGAAGCTTCCTCAAAACGAAACATTAGAGTTTACACACAAGGGGGGAATGTAAGATCTATAAATTATTACTATGGTTTATTACGACCCTTGCAATACCCCTTGATGTTCCCTTACGGAGAAATAGGGTGGCATCAAGGAATAACAAGAAAGCAGTGTAAGGTGATGAACAAAAAGAAAAGGAAAAGGTTTGCCGATCTTGAACTAGATCCTTTGGTGGTTCAAAGTGCCGATGAGCTTCGAGGAATGAAGAAGAAGGTACTTGCATGAACTCGCACTATGTTCTCTTTTTTGTGTAACGGCGGAGTTCCTTCGATTGACTTCTTAGTGTTTTCGGACGAGTTTGAATGCACATGTAGAACACGAAGCACTGTGTTTCTATGAGGAATATTACTCTTACAAATTCCAGATTAGAGATAAGGATGAATCATACATACTGAGGTTCGGCCGTCTGTTCCAACAATTTGTAGTGGATATGTATGTTAAGCTCGAAACCCAAAGGTTAGATTTCTATCGTTCGCAACAAAACGAGATAAGGCAAGAATATCTGCAAGGCGTTGCTGACGCAATCGCATCCGGAGAAACAGACTCGGGTAAAATTGGCCAGCGTATTATTTTACCTGCAGGGTTTACACATGGCCCACGAAACATGAGGCGTAAGTATATCGATGCCATGGCTTTGGTCCAGAAACATGGGAAACCAGATCTGTTTTTGGCGATGACTTGTAACTCTAATTGGAGAGAAATAAAAGAGCACTTGTTGCCCTCAGAAGAAGCCCAAAATAGACCGGATTTAATTGTTAGGGTCTTCCATGCAAAGCTAGAAGAATTAAAACATGAAATTTTAGATAAGCAGGTGTTCGGAGAGGTGGCGGCATACACTTATGTCATAGAATACCAGAAAAGGGGTCTGCCTCATGCACATTTCTTGATCATCTTAAAACCTCATGCAAAGTTGTTTAGGCCAGAGGAGTATGATAGACTTGTCTCCGCCGAATTGCCAGACAAATCTCTTCATCCCTACTTGCACGACTTGGTTGTGCGTCATATGATGCATGGACCATGCGGGCCACTTAACCCTTCCAATGTATGTATGCAACCAGACGATGGTGGTTGTAGAAGTTCTTACCCTAAAGAATTCTGTGATCAAACGACAGATTCTAACGATGCTTATCCTAAGTATAGACGTCGTAACGATGGGAGGAAAGTAAAAGTTAGGGGTGCTTTCCTTGATAACCGCTGGGTGGTTTCTTATCCTCCTTATTTAGTTGCTAAGCTAGATTGTCATATCAACCTTGAGGTATGCTCTACCATAAAAGCAGTTAAATATATATACAAGTATATCTGTAAAGGTAATGACAAAATTCTATATAAAGTTGGTGGAGACTGCACAACGGAAACAATTGATGAAATTCATAGGTTTGTATCTGGAAGGTGGATATCTGCTCCAGAGGCCTTGTGGAGGATTTTTAGGTTTGCTATGAGTGATATGAGGCCTGCAGTTGTGAGGCTGCCCCTTCATCTAGAGAACTATCAACCACTTATCTTTAAAAAGAAAGACAGCCTACCAAATATTGTAAACAATCCTGTTCAACGCAAGACAATGCTTACTGAATATTTCTACATGAATAGAACCTCCTCAGATGCTAAGAGATTAAATTGTACATACCCAGAATTTCCAAACCACTTCGTCTGGCTTGCAAGCGATAGACGTTGGAAGCTTAGACAGCGAGGTGATTCTGTAGGCCGAATTGTCAATGCTCACCCTTCAGAAGGCGAACGGTACTATATGAGAATACTGTTAGCTAATATAAGATGCCCGTTGTCTTACAATGACTTGAAAATTTACAACGGAGTTAAAGCAAACACTTTTAGAGAAGCTGCATTGAATCGGGGCCTTTTACAAGATGATAATAGTCAAGAACTTTGCTTAGAGGAGGCTTCTTTATTTAACATGCCATATGAACTTAGAAGGCTTTTTGCAAACATACTGGTTTATTCGTGTCCAAACGATCCCAAAAAACTTTGGCTCATGTTCAAAAAACAGTTGTCTGAAGACTACAAAAGAAACAAGCTATTATCAGAACATGAAATTCAAACAAAAGTGCTTCAGCAAATTAATGGTTTCCTACAGTCCATGGGAAAGCATCTAAATACTTACAGCATATTAGACAAGGAATTTAATGAGGAATCTCTAGATGATGTCACTAAAGAACTTGAAAATGAGAAAAATGTACATGTTTCACTTGCGGACCTAGAATCTGTAAACAATTTAAATGTTAAACAAAAAGAAGCTTATGATCTAATCATAAATAGCATTTATGAAAACAAAAAAGGTGCATTCTTTGTGGACGGCCCTGGTGGAACCGGTAAAACCTACGTATATAGATCTTTGCTAGCCGAGCTTCGTTCCAAGGGTTATATAGCTTTAGCTACTGCTACATCTGGAATTGCAGCATCCATTCTTCCAGGAGGTCGAACTGCACATTCAAGATTTAAGATCCCCATTGATGAAAGCGAAGGGTCCATATGTAGGGTGTCTAAACAGAGTGGTCTGGCTATGTTAATTAAACAATGTGCCTTAATATTATGGGATGAGGCACCTATGGCTAAAAGAGCTGCAATTGAAGCCCTAGACATATTACTGCAGGATTTAATGGATACAAACGAACTATTTGGAGGTAAAATTGTTGTCTTAGGCGGTGATTTTAGACAAACTTTGCCTGTAGTTAAGCAGGGGACTATGGACCAAATTGTACGTGCTACAATAATCAGCTCAAATATTTGGCCAAAACTCAAAAAAATACAGTTGACAGAAAACATGAGAGCTCTACACGATCCTAACTACGCTAAATTCATACTAGACATAGGAAATGGAACACTACAACAACAGAACATCGAGGACGTAAAACTTCCAAAGTCAATACTTTTACACATGTCAGACGACAATGCAGCCCTTGATCAGCTAATTAATAAAGTTTACCCAACTCCTAACAATTCAACGTATGACACATCCCAACTAATGAATAGAGCAATACTAACAACCAAAAATTCATTTGTAGATGATATAAACCAGATACTGATAGACAGATTTCCAGGAGATGCAGTCGACTATTTTAGCTTTGATGAAACATTTAATCCTAATGACCAAGGCCAGTATGTAGATATAATAAACAGCATTACCCCTAACGGATTACCTCCTCATCATTTAATACTCAAAGTTAATGCACCAATCATACTTCTAAGGAATCTAGATCCATCAGAAGGGTTGTGCAACGGGACACGCCTAATCTGTAGAGCGTTACAGAGAAATGTTATACATGCCGAAATTGTATCCGGTGATTTTAAGGGTAGGCATGTATTTATAAACCGGATACCTTTACAGCCTCCAAAAGATGATTATTACCCTGTTCCATACAAGCGCACACAATTCCCAATACGCCTTAGCTTTGCGTTGACTATCAACAAAGCCCAGGGTCAAACATTGGAGTACGTCGGCATTTATTTAAAAGAGCCCGTATTTGCGCATGGCCAACTATATGTTGCTTTATCTAGAGCCAGAACTTCTGCCTGCATTCAAGTAGTACTAAAGCCTGCTTTTTATGAATCTGTAGCTCCTGAGTACACGAAGAACGTCGTCTATAAACATATTCTTAAACACAGCTGAATACTCCAGATACGGCTTCAGCTACCACACTGTCTTTCCTGTTAGTAGGTACTACATTTAGCTGCAATAAAGATGACTTCGTTCTTGCTTAACATCTTACCACTGTTTGTACATGTTCGCGTTATATGAGGGTGGAAGATTTAATACACTTTCAGCTTTATTTAAAACCTGAATATATTGTTGCACTTATTTACTTTAATCATAAATTTTAATACACTTAGTTGTAGCCCCTGACCTTTTTTCCCGCAGAAACATGCCAAGGCGAATGGTTGATGCTACTGAAGTAAAGCCTGGGGAAAGAGGCTGGACTTGCATTGTTCAAGTTGTTGAGAGACATCCTGTGTTGTACAAGCCTATCACCACACATCCCTTTCAAAAGAGATATAAAAACTTTCTACTCACTGATATGAAGGTTAGCACACATACATTTGCTTTCGATTTCCCACCTAACAAATCATACACATATTAACTTGTACCTGTTTTTACATTAAAACAGGGAACAAAAATCAAGGCTGTCATGTTTGATAATGACATTGACTTCCACAACCGCTCATTGCAGCCATTTAAAAGATACAAGATTTCTAACGCAATTGTCACTACCCCTCAAGAGAGGTTTCAGCTAGATGGCTACAAATTCTCCTGGACCGTTACTGCTAGAACACCTGTCGAGCCAATTCTGGACAACACGCCCTATATTCTTCCTTGTAAGTTTGAAGTTTGCAAGTTTGCGGATCTCCACAAATTTGCAGAATCAGATACAGCTATAAGTAAGTCTAAAAAATGCAACTTTATTTCTGCCGTCAATACATAGCTTATACTTTTCTAGCAAAAAAACCCATGTAGTCACATGAATCTTTTCAGAATCAAAGTTAAACTTATTCACCACCTTCACTTTCTTAGCCAACAAAGCTGTATGCCTTTCGCAGGTATCAGAGGCTTAGTTGTCCATCAGTTTCCGGTGCGTGACGTTTCCAACACAAAATGCGTTAAAGATTATGTCGTGGTTAATGAAGAGTAAGCACATTTCTAAACCACATGTTGTTCTTTTCGTGTCATACACCACCAACCTAACAATTGTTGTGTCTGTCATAGAGAGATCCCAATTGTCCTCAGACTTTGGAAGGATTTGTTGGCTGATTATGACCCTAACGTTGATAACTTTCGCAAAGAACCAATCACAATAATTGCCTCAAATCTTATAGTCAAGACATTCCATGGTACATTTACTTATGAATTTTAACAGCACTATACTTACTTTGACTGTTTTACTTAATATTCAGCTCTACAATTCTACAGGCTTGTCTCTAGCAACACGACCAAACACCTACATGATTCAGAACCCCCCCTTGCCTGAAGATCTGTGCCTAAAAAAATGGTGTGTTAAATTTGTTAATGCTTTAATATATATATTGCAAGACAATGTTCAGATATCATAAACCCTTCTAATCTTTAAAGGTATGCTGAAAACAAAGACAAAGTTGCTGGCTGGCTGAAAGACAAGGCGTACGAGGATATAAGACGCTTCTTTGTGCCTCCAAAGGCAGAAGAAATTATGGATTTAACAACTGCAATGACAGCTTTTCAGCAGGTAAATTATTAAAGCATTATTGACATTCTATGCGTGCCACACAAATTGTTATAACCAATAATTGGACTTCATATGTAGAGCAAAACATGTTGGATAAGAGGCAAGGTTCGCTAAGCGTTACACGGTTTCTCTTTACTACATTGTTTTATAAACCGTGGAATAGATGTTGAAGCCGGGTATGGATTGGGATGTTCAATGTTCCGGATGCGAGTTACTCTCAAACAATGGAAGTTAAGTGCGAATAAATCTCATCACAAGTCATTGTGTTTATATACAATCTTTGCTTTAATGTGATCGACTTAATTAACGTTCACTCTCACAGGCTTAAGCGCGCCAAATACATTAAACGATGAAAATACAAACATGAGAGCACAATCAAGTCACCAGATCTTTGAAAAACCGATTCCTTTCGGTGCAGATGAAGTAATGAAGATGCAAGAACAGGTACTCATCATTGCAGAATTTATAATTTCAAATGCCCTTGGTATACCTTGATAATACAATGTCCAAATTTCTTGATAACAAATGCCCTGTAGCAAAACAGTACCGTGGCCTTATCAATTTTACTGTGAATTTTAACAACACTATGCATTTTACCCTGTAGCCAATCTTATGCATTTTAACAACAATATACTTACTTTCACTGTTATACCTTGATAGCAAATGCCCTTAGTATACCTTAATATATGCTTGCTTTCCCTCAGTTCATGCTACCTTACCATACCAGTTCATCATTGTTGAACATTGTCCTATCTGAATTTCAAGGTATGCTGAAGCTATATACAGATCCGATCATATAGAAAAACACCAAGGCATCCCCCATTAATACTGTTACAATCTATCATCATGCAATAAAGAATATATTAAAGTAACAAAAAAACAGTTATACTGCACCAGTTCATTAACTATACTTTCTTACGATATCCATCTGTATTTTACGTAAAACTTCATCCCGCACTTTTATATGTTGAAGATTACTGTGTTTGCTTGTTGGAAACATTCCTCAAATTATACCAACCATATTGCTACAGGGACAGTCTGTTATAACTGACATTTCCATTGCAATGGACAACACAGAGGTTGTATGCTTTGTCAAATACTATGATACCCCAATCAACGATACCATGCTCCGCAGATATGTCATCCTTAAAACTTACACTGTTGAAGAAATGGGAGGATTTACTGCAGCCCAAACGAACGAAGCAACTGACCCACTGATGCTTGGTTCAAACATTCCTCCTACTGTGTCTGATGGCAGTCACCTCTTATCACCTGATTCAGCTAAAACAAATGACTCAGAAACTCAGTTCTTCACACCAACAACAAAAAAAGTTCTTGAGGAAGTAAGCGAAGGATCTACCCAACTACCATCCAGCAGCTCTCACTCTCCTGCTGCCAAAAGAACCATTAGCTTTGGCACAATAACTATGGCCGACCTGGGAGGTGTTGGCTTAGAAGGCCCAAATTCAAACCCTACCGACATTGTGGAAACACCGAAGAAAAAGAACAAAGGAGAAGCAAGGAATGTTTAGGCTAACTGAATAAAGTTGGCAAATATGAACACCTTTTGATTGTAAAATATTCTAGCTACCAAAACACTCTATGCTTTGCTTTATTTCACCTTTTGCATCCATCAGTCTTCCTCTAAAGAGGCTGATGGAGTTTTGATAACAATGCTTGCATGGTTATCAAATCAGTTGGTTTAATTAGAATGTTTTCAATGTATGTAATATAAGGTTATGCCAGTTCTTAAACTTCTAAGCCTTCTATTAAACCTACAAATGCTGTGTATCCCTTCACTATTCTCTTATATATGTATGGTGCAGAGATGGTTTTAGTTTCCCAGGGATCACTGTGTTCACTTCCCACCAATTAAGCAATCATGTTTCAACAATATTTACCTACCGCATTTATAAAACAAGGGCCTAACAAGGGCCTTGCGGTGCAAGGCCGAGCCTCACTAGTAATAAGAAAGGATGGCTTTGCTGATGTGGCGCCCTCTAAGCTCCCTTCTAATCTTTTGTTTTTTCTTGATTATTTTAGTATATAATTAGTGTTATATATATATATATTAACTATTGTATTGTACTATTTTCTTTTTATTTTTATATATAATAAGTTGTTTGTTTGTTTACGTAGGTTAGTGGGAAAAAGTAAGATAAAAATATAATCAACAAAACAAAAGAAGGGGAAAGCCTTCTTATGCTTTCGGTCTTCTCCTTCGCTGAGTTTCTTCTTCGTCGTCATCATTGCGTTGGTGGTTCTCCCTACGCATCCTTGTGGCTGTGGTTGTCCCGTATTGGCTTCGCCGCCGTATTCTCTCTTGATTCCTTTTCAATCATGATAGATTTGTTGGAGAAAAAGCCCTTTTAAAGGGTTGAACGGTCAACTTTAGCGCGATTTACGGATAGACTCCGATGTATGTCATCGAGAGTTAATGATATCATTAAATACTCCATACGGAGTAGTTGATGATGGGCTTTTGAATCACTCGATTCGGATATCGGGTGAATGAGAAATTAATGCCTAAAGTTGGTTGAAAATGTGTTGGAGATAAGAGTTGAAGGGAGTACCTCAACTCAATATCCCACATTGTAAAGATGGGAGACTTGAGCTCCATATATAAGGGCTAGTGTATGCTCTTATAAATGTGCCCCAAAGGGCAATGCACTTTTGTGCAGGAGGGAGGACTTAGATATTTCCACACGCGCGCGCGCACGCCGCCGCCGCCGTCCGTTCGTCCGGCTCGGCTCTTTTGATTGTTCATTATATAGTAGTACCGTGATACTATATATATATATTTATCAATTTGTTTATGAATACAATTGTAGTCATCTTTGTTAGGTAACTAAAGAATATGATTGTTATCTTGGATGGTTCTTAATATCCATTTTCGGAAGTAGTATGTGATAATATCTCGGTGTCCAATTATGAAAGTTATGTTTATTGAGATTCACAACATCAATTCTTTTAATGGAGTCGAGCACACGTAAATGTTGTTGATCTTGTTGTTAGGCAGAAATGAACGGAAACACCGAGGTGAATCCAATAAGCTGTGTCTTTTGTGACACATGTTTACGTGTCTCTTGTAGCACTAGACGTAGCACCAGTTACCGGTTAATCTCATCCCATGGATGAAGAAGTTCGATGGTGCAACGAACGATGTTTTGAATGGTCAAACCGGATTGATCGATGATTGTGACAAGTGAAAGCGTCTGCGTTGAGCACAAAGCGATGCTCCGAAAGAGCAGTGAGATTGGCTTTAAGATCCGCTTACATGCTTGAGTAATCTTGCTTGTCACACTATGAGTAGGAGTTGTAAATTTCAAACCCGTTCGTCCATTGATTAACATGGTGTTGTTACCAAATTTGAAATTTGATCCAAATCACAAGTGTCTGATATGTGTTGAAGCCATGCTGGCTAACTCATCGTTTAAACGGTAGAAAGGAACACAAGACCTCTAGATCCGTGTAACCTAGAGGTGATAAAAGTATGATGTTACTTTTATTGAGTATAGCACCAAATATTGTGATGTTGGTATGCTGAGAAGCAAAGATAAGGCTCGTGAAGCCTTGAGGAATGTCAGAATGAATGTGAGAATAAACATAGCAAACGGATGAGATGTATCCGTAGGGATTATGATGGTGGATATGATGTATTGTTTCATGAGTCTTGCTAAGGGCCCGACATCATTCATCAAACAATTACACCATACACACCTAAATCAAATGGTATTGCTACATGCAAGAACCGAACTCATTAAGAGATGATGGATGCTATGTTGTTAAGTTCGGGTTTACCTCAGAACTTTTGGGGGGAAGTTGTCCTCTCAACAAAATTCATTCTGATCATAATCCCTTCAAAGAAGAAGGATGACACCCCTCATGAGTTGTGGAAAGACCGAGGTCTAGCTACAAATTCTTGGAAATGTGGTGGTGTTTGGCTAAGGTAGAAGTACCTAAACCAAAGCAAGTAGAAATAGGACATAAAATCATTAGTGCCTATTGTTTTTGGTGCATAAATCAGATATCAATGATGTACATGAACATGTCATCATCGAGTCTAAGAATGTGTGTTCCTTGAAGATCTCTTTCAATATAAGGAAAATAAGAATCAAGCTTGAGTAAGCGGACATGTGAGTCTGAAGAAGAGTGTCATCCTCAAGAACTTGAGGAGCTTCGTTGTAGTGTAAAGGCTAGGACTCCAAAGTCCTTTGCTTCTGATTTTCTGACCTATGTGATAGTCAATAGCCACGTGTTTCATTCGTGAGTGGAAAACTGGATTGGCACTTAGATGAAGAGCACCCAAATTGTCACAGAAGATCACTGGTGTGGAACGAACCGAAAAACTGAGATTTGCAAGCAGATAGGTCAGCCAGGCAATCTCTGCCGCCGTATCAACGCACGCTTTGTATGTATCGACCGGTGGAAGAACGAAGCGAGTGTTGCTTCTTGGAACTCCAAGAAATAGCATTTCTGCCCAAGAAGACAATGTAAGCAGAAGTATAAGTGTAGCCATGCACATACTCAGAGGATGCTGGATCACGGTAACCATCTTCCTTGTTACCCGCCCAATCAGAATCTGAAAACGCATGTAAGGCTAGAGGCGAATCCCGATATAACTGCAAACCCATAGTAGAAGTGCCAGACAAATAACACAAAAGGCGATTGACAAGCATCCAATGATACTCTGTCGGTGCATGCATAAAGCTGCGAGCTTATTAACAAAGAAATCGAATATCAACTCGTAAAGCATAAGTCTGCAGGCACCCAAAATCGGCGATCTTCGAGTCGGATCTGAATAAGCAGGAGAAACAATGGGATCACCTGAAAAAGCATCGGCTGGCATAGGCGTGGAAACTGCCTTAGATTCCTCCATGTGAACCTAAGACATCAACTCACGTGTGTACCTGGTCTGCGTAAGTAACATACCCATGGTAGTATGAGTAACCTCAACTCCCAAAAAATACGACAGAGGACCTAGGTCCTTAATAGAGAACCGGGAGCCCAACTGATCAATAATACTCTGAACCTGCTCACTGGAGCTACCTATAACAATTATGTCATCGACATATACCAAGATAATATTAATGCTGGTAGGCGTGCGACAAACAAATAGAGATGGATCAGCCACAGAGTTAACAAAACCCATAGTAAGAACAAAGGACTTAAGCTCATGGTACCAGGCCCGAGGTGCCTGCTTAAGACCATAAATTGCCTTGCGAAGTTTACACACAAATGTAGGTTTTGTTGCATCCTCAAACCCGGGTGGTTGAGACATATATATGTCTTCAGCTAGTGTTCCCTGCAGAAAGGCATTATTGACATCGAGTTGGCGAAGAGACCAACCTAAGGAAACCGCAATACTGAGAACGAGACGGATCGTAGCAGGTTTAACAACAGGACTAAAAGTTTCGAAGTAATCCAAACAAGGACGTTGTGTAAACCCTTTTGCAACCAACCGTGCTTTGTAGTTATCAATCGAGCGCCATCCGGTTTCCTCTTAATTCTGAACACCCACTTACAACCAACTATATTCAAACCATCAGCAGGGGGAACTAAGGACCACGTGTCATTGCGGCGCACTATACTCATCGGACATTGCAACACACCATGCTGCGGGCGCTGCAAGGCCTCGCTTAAGGGTTGAGGGTTCTGTGTCAAGGTAGCGATTGTGAAGTTGAGCTTGAAGGTTAAAGTGTTGACGAAGTTTGTAGATTTGGTTTTGAGAGCGAGTGGTCATAGGATGTTGAGATGGCGGTGGAGGAGGTGGTGGTGGAAGAGATGGCGGTGGAGGAGGTGGTGATGAGCTGGAAGTAGATGAGGTGGAAGTGGGGGAAGAAGTAGATGTTAGGAAATCTACGCGGGAACGCAGCGGAATTTAAAATTTATTTCCTATCGACTTCGTTTAAGCAATAAACAATTAAGCTAGTAGACGGTGGTTACCTTGGTTGATCTAAAAGATCGACGCTTTGACCGTCTAAGGAGAGTAGTTCTGCATAGAGCCGCCCAAGTGTTCGGCCTCTACCACTAGTCCACACGAACAGCCCACCGGAATCCCATCATGGATTGCTATTGGAAAACTCCGGTTGCTAGACCGGTCTTTTTCCCCTCTCTCCAACTCTCTATAGGATGCTCTCTATTTTACACAAGAATTATTAGTTCTTGGAATTGTGTTGTACAAAAGAGCTTGACACCCACCTCTTATTTATAGTGGTTGGGGCGCCCCTATCTAGTGTGGAGGAGAAGAAAACCTTTTTCCAATAAAATAAGGAAAATATATTTGATTGATTTATCTCATTTATTACAATATCTCATATTAAATAAATCTAGGATATTGTCAATATCTCATATTGAATATTTCCAAGATATTGTCAATATCTAATATTGACTATCTTTATTTTATTACCATAAATCAATTTACACATGTGTATATATCACATATATATTGTTACACATATAAATCCATTTATATATATATATATATTACATGCATGCGCATGCTGCCAAACACTTTTGCACACACGCACACATAGGTATTTTTATATATATATATATATATATATATATATATATATATATATATATATATATATATATATATATATATTAATATCTAATATTAATATTTAGTAATACTAATTAATTAAATTGCACAACCCAAGTGTATCTTATACACAAATAAGTTATGCCACCTTTAGCCATAAATTGGCTTCAGGAATATTCTTTAATTAATATAATTAATATCTTGTATTTAATTTATTCATAATAAATAAATACCACCATATTAATTTACCACTATAACATTTATAGTCTCGAGATAAACTTTCCTTATTTGGTTATCATCTATAACCACATTTTAATCCGGCTAGATGTTCATATGTGTGTGACCCGATAGGCTTCCGAATATGTTGGCCGTAGACACAAAGTGCAAATTACGAAAATGTCCTTCATGCCTAACGATCACGGGATAGCGTCAGCAACATACCGTGACCCCAATCATCGGAAGAGTCAAATGCAATGACTACTACCTTTCATGTGAAACAGTTACCGTGTAACTTACAATCCTATCGCTGTAATAATATCCATACGGTCGTTAGTCGAGTGTCAAAACATCAACGACCGTATCTTATAATCTGGATATCATGCTCTCTCGAAGTAACTCGTTTACTCCCACTTTGCAAAGATTAAGCGAGAGTAAGACATTCCTTATAAGAAGGCCATTTCGGATATTCGATCCCCAATCATAGGATACGCGATTCCCGGACGACCAATCATGTATACTCCGCATGCTTCAGTATCACACCCAATCACTACCACATGATCGCCCGTGGCTAGGGGAAACCTCAATAGTATCAAAGCATGACAATCCACACCGTGATGCCATGAAGACTCGGTCTTAAGGATAATTACACAACCGTCACATAGTGTGACACTTATCGTGTAAGTGGGTTAGTCTAACGACGCATTCTCTAATGCACGTCCACGCTGATACCCAAGTGTCTCTACACTTCGATAGACGAGATCTATCCACGCCTTAAAGGCAGAAGACATCTAATACGTGCTAGTCTGTTTTATACTATCAATGCCCTGTTTAATAGTACATCACCTAGAGACATTTAAGTATCAAACTTATTAAAGTGATTAGAGATCTCATCAACCATAATCGCCTATCATGGTTTCTCTATCACGATTTAATACTAAGGGCGTTATCATATAACAATTCATAATTGGTTCTTTAAAAGAAACGAGATATATGACAACATAAAAGCCATTTTATATATGTATAAACATAAAGAAATAGTAGAAATGATCCGACCCGGTCGGATCCGGTCCAACCCGATTGGGTTTAGGACACTATTCCAACAGTAGAATCACTGCTAGAGCTAGAGTTGTGAGAAACAGAAGAAGGAGAGGAGAGGGAGCTCTCGGGTGGCTCATAAATGCCCTCGGGTGGGGTGTATGCCGAGGGGGGTGGGTGGTGAATAGGAACATCCGTGGGTTCATAGTAAGCAGGGGGTAGAAGAGCAGTTAACGGAGGTAAGGAAGAATCAGAGGTGATGCTAGCAAAAGGAAAAATATCATCCACAAAACGAACATCACGCGAAATATACATTCGAGACTCGGAGATGTCATAACAGAGGTAAGCACTTTGTGTGAGGGCATAACCAAGAAAGGCACAAGGTTTGGATGTAGGCGCAAGCTTGTGCGGTGTATATGGTTTAAGTCACGGATAGCAAAGGCAACCAAAGACTCGAAGCTTAGAATAGTTAGGGGGCTTAGAGAGAAGTTTGAGATATGGTGAAAGCATATCAAGATTTTTTGTTGGCATTCGATTAATGAGGTAAACCGCGGCACTAACGGTATAAGACCAATAGGTAATCGGCATTTTGGTATGTGCAAGAAGAGTTAGGGCTGTTTCAGCTATATGCAAGTGTCGGCGTTCAGAGATGCCGTTGTGCTGCGGCGTGTAAGTGGGAGAAGTGAAATGAGAAATGCCATGATTAGAGAGAAAAGGATGTAAGTTGATGTACTCGGTGCCATTATCAGAATATAGAGTTTTGATAGAGGCATCTAACAACTTTTCGACATATTGCTTGAATTTTATGAAAATATTATATACATCAGATTTACATGCTAACGGGTATATCCACATGTATCAAGTAAAATGATCGACAAAAAGAACGTAATATTTAAAATTGTCAACTGAATAAATGGGTGACGACCAAACGTCGGAATAAATAACCTCCAAGGGTTGAGAAGTACATAATGTAGAATCCGAAAAAGGGAGCCTATGGCTCTTATTACAAAGACAAGAATCACAATAAGAATGCGAACCAGTAGATAATTCTAAAAAATTGTTTTTTTTGCAAGATTTTGAATAACAAGAAAAGCTGGATGGCTGCAGCGGAGATGCCAAGTAGCTGCAGAAGCTTTGGATGCAGAGAAAGCAAAGAGAGCTTTGGAAGACCACAGATAGGCTCCATCACTGACTTGTCCTTGGTTCAGGCATTTGCTCGTCTTCAAGTCCTTCACCAAAAACGAATCAGGTAAGAATTCAATAGATACAGAATTGTCCTGACAAAACTTTTGGACAGACAGTAAATTATGAGAAAGGGAAGGTACACAAAGCACTTGATTTAATGTGAAGGAGGAAAGAGAAGTAGAGCCAATGTGAGTGATAGCCAAAGAGCTACCATCACCAATGACTATACGGTCCTTACCTTGGTAAGGGGAGTGAAGAGAGAGCAAGCTGATATCCCGTGTCATGTCGTGAGAGGCACCACTATCAAGCATCCATGGAGCATAAGGATCAGAGTACTACACAGGATAACTGGAAGTAGCATTTTGAGCAACATGAGCATGGGGAAGCTGTGGAGGCCGAGAGCTGCCTTGGTTGCGGGTTGGGCGGGGAAGATTGTTGTAGAGTGGATAAGTGGTGCAACGAGTAGCAACATGACCTTGGACACCACAAAGTTGGTAAAAGCCCTGATAGCCTTTGGAATTACGAGCAGTGTTATTCTTGGATGAGTGGTTGGGGAGAGGAGAGGGCTGTTGGGGTCTCGGGTAGGAGGGTGGAGCTTGTGGCATGATGGATGGTGGAGGCCGAGGTGTTTGTGGATAGGGGTAATAGGATGTATTGGGTGAGACATGCATAGGACGGGGTTGATGATAGGCGGGAAAGCGGTATGCAGGGGTGCAACAGACTGACTTTGTACAAGCAACGCTTCATGCATTAGCAATTTCTCATGTAACAATGGCATAGAGATAGTATCATCACGAGCCTGAATGGCACTCACAAGATCCTTATATTCACTACCCAGATTTTTTAAAACTATCTCAACTAATTCATCATCAGGCACTTTAGCATCTAGAGATGCTAGATCATCCGCAACAGTTTTAATGGCAGTGAAGTATTGAGAGATTGACATCGTACCTTTAGCAATAGAGTATAAACGCAGCCTGAGATGTCTAACACGACCCTTACTCTGTTTCCCATACGTATCAAGAAGGGTGTCCCAAGCTTGTTTTGAATTGTCCGTGTGTTGAATCGTAGCCATATAGTCCTTGTCAACCGAACCCAGAAGCAAATTATGTATCAAAGCATCTTGTTGTATCCAGTGCAAATGAGCCGGATTTGGTGTGACATCACCAGCCGCAGATGTAAGCGTGGGTGGCGGCTTGGGTGTATCACTTGTCACATAACCAATGAGACCATGACCTATGAGCAAGGTGGTCAATTGAATCTTCCAAGCCGTAAAGTTTTTGTCATCGAGCTTGGTTGGAGCATTGACGGCAGGGTTAAGGGAGATAACAGCGGAGGGGACTGGAAGAGAGGCAGACGCAGCAGCGCCTGAGGTTGCGGAGGAGAAAGATTGCGTGGTGGAAGCAACAGAAGTAGCCATAGCGGCTGTGTGGTGGCAAAGCCCTAGCGGCGGCTATGAAGAGGACGAGCAGAAAAAAAAAATTAGGGATCGGATTGCTCTGATACCATGATAGATTGTGGTGAATAACAAAACAATTGTCATTAAGGAAACAATGAGTTTACAATAGGCTTATATAGAGAGCCACGAAGGCTATAAATGGAAAATACTAATAATATAAATCTATCGTCTAATAAATCAGATGTCTGGTGCAAGTGGTGAGGAGAGATGGAGGGTCGGATTTCGTCCGGGTGCATTTGACCTGACGTGGGTGATGTATTTTGTCTATCAATAGCCTAATCACAGTGAAAAGCTACACCTTTACCCCAAAATTGGTTTATTTAGAGACGAAATATAGTTGTACTCTTCACTATTCGGCCTCTTCATCAGGTAAATAAGAGATTTGAGTTTGACGATTTTTTTTCCCCTTTTGTTGGTCTTTCTGCGAATGGTAGCTGCTTTGGTCTCCATATTCAAATGGAAAATTTATGCCTTTTATTTCTGTTGTTTTTTGTGACTTCTTTTGGATTTTGGTGCTTCAATAGAGTATTAGGGTTTTCATTTCCCTAATTAAAGTGTGTTTCTTCGATCGAGGATTGGTGCCATTTATGCTGCATGTTTTGTTAGAGTTCAGGTTTTGTTGACATGTGTGTTGTAGTGTAGAGGGATAAAACTAAAAATGCATGATGTATTTATTAATAAATTGTATAGCGTGATGTGGTCTTCAGAAATTGAAGGTTTGAGTCTGTGTGTGTGTGTTCTTACGGCTCTGTATGTTCTCATCTTTGTCCTTTCAGATGTTTAATCAGATGTCTACCTAGCCATAGATGTTGTATATTTGAAGAACTTCGTCTGTTATCTTATTGAAATGGTATTTGCTTTCACATTTTTGGTGGTTTATCTTCTCTCTTTGGCCCTTTATTCACACAGTTATAAGATCTTTTTGTTGTGGTAGCTTAGGTTCGGTTGTGCATGCTTAAGGAATTGAATTTCTAGTGTTATGTGTTTTGTTTTGGTTTTTTTGCCGTTCTGGTTGCTGCATCATAAATAAATGATCGGAGGTCCATGCCTAAGAATTCAGTTTTCCCTGTTGTCTGTGGTTTGTTGTTTTTTGGATTTGGTGGTTGTTGCATCACAAATAAACGAAGTTGTGACCGAAATTGCTTATTCTTCTACGCTGCTGTTCTGTCGAAAATGCTTTGGGTTTGTGCCATTGATGGTTTTGGTGGGTTGTATGGAATAAAGAAAATGTCCCGTTGTTTGATTCATCCAAATAATTGCAGCGATGGCTTTGTAAAATAAAGTTGTTCTTGTGGTTTTTTTGGTATTCTGCATATGAGCTACGTTTTGTTCATGTTTGTTACACAAGGTAAAAAATCAGGCCTTTAGGTTTCGAAGCACGATACTGCCTTCTTCACTGTTTGTTTGAGATGCTTTCTTGGTTGTATATAGAATGTTGTGGTTGCTTATAGTGTGTGATCTTTTATTTAGGTTTGAATTCAGAGGTGCATTGGCATCGGTAGTCCCCGTTAGTGGAAAATGTAGAGGGCCTGTAGTAATTGTTGTAATAGAGTTTTTTTTTTGGGGTCTCTAATTCAATCTTTTGTCGGGCGCCCCTGCCAGGGGCCAAGGGCCATGGCCCGGAACCCTCCCGAAAATCAATGAATTTAAGGGCCCACGAAATTTTGACCTAATATTATATATATACTGTATTTATATGAACAATGAATATATTATCTTAATGGTTAGCACTCAAGTTTACAAGACATGAGACTTGGTTTCGAATCTTGCAAGCTATAATAATTTTTGTTTTTTTAAACTAGGACTATGAGCCAAATAAGTAGGTTTTTTTCCTTCCAAAACCATGACTATCACACGCAGTTTTTTTGTTTTATTTTTTTATATATATTTTGGTTACTGTTTTTTTTCGAAGGGCGAGGGCCTAATTTTTTTTTGCCCCGAGCCTAAATTTGGACAGGGACGCTCCTGTCTTTTGTTATAAAATGAAGGATGAACATGCTTTCTACATACATGGTGTTCTGTTGTTATGTGTCTAGGGTTTTAGTTTGTTGGCAAAAAAAGTTGACTATGGTTCTAAGAAGATAATTTTACGTTGTTGGACAATATATATTCTTTTAGGGTGGTCACAAGAAAGGGTGTGGCTATGGTGAGGTTGATGTTGCATGTCACTTATCTTGAACTTATTTGTTGGTATGTTAGTGTTTATGTGTTCTGACATAATTTGTTCCTTTGTGCTGACGATTAATGTATGTAATGGTAGTTAGAGTGAAATAAAACTATATTTGTGTGATGCCTCTGAAATTTTTTTTGGTTCACCCCTCCAAATAAGAGACCCAAAGGTTGATGAATGTAGTGATGATGAGTGGTTAACCTTGGTTTATGGAGAAATGCATAAAAGCCCCCCTCCCCCCACACCTGATTCATTTATAGGTTGATGGTAGTGAGGCTATGATGATGATGGATCTAAATTTTTTTTCTTATATTTCAGATCTGTATTCATGTAGGCTAGCAACCTGGATGGCAATTAGAGTTTTTTAGTTTGAAACCAGTGTGGCCGGTCAGAAAATCCAGTTCTGGATTGATGTAAGACGGCAACCTGGATGGCAATTGGAGGAATCTTCAATATGCAACAAGGGTGGCTAGCGATGCGTTCTCAGATAGGTGTAAGATGCCAACCTGGATGGCAGTTGGAGGACTTTCCAAATTGCAACCACTGTGGCTGGTACTGCATTCTCAAATATAAAAATGGTATAGATCTGAGCCTCAAATATACAAAAGTGAGGTGATATCTTTTCTTCCTCGATTAACTTCGTTTTAGTAAAAAAAAAGAATAAGTCTTCTGCGTATTGCCATTTCTTCACCGAAATGATTACCTTTTGGTTACCTCCATAAACCCCAACGGTTTAGATGTTCTAAGTAATCTTTCTTGGATATTCTACTACATTTCTTGGATAATCTACTACCCCATCAACTGATATATTTCTAAAGTTCATAACAGTAAGGCTATGATGATGATGGATCTACAAAAATTGAGAATTCAGTTTTGGATTCATGTTGGTCGTCGACCTGGATGGCAATTTGAGGATTCTCCAATTTCTAACCGGTGCAGTTGTTCGGTAAAAACTAGTTTTATAATTTATAAACCGAAACACCCCAAGTATAAGGATCGTAGTATAGGGTGTTTACGGGTGCAGATCCCTAAGGAGTGGAATGTTTATCGGATTCGAGATATAAATCTATATCAATTATGTCACAATTATGAACTAAACTACTAAACTAAGGTTGAAACTAACTAAAACCTAAACCTAAGAATTAAAACTAAAACAAGAGTAAAAACAAGCAAGAAAAATAAGAAAACAGAAAGTGATTTGGCGTTCACTTTGGTGAACAGCGTGCCAAAACGGAATCTAACGGACGGGCGCTCGCTATTGCGGACGGCGCCCAACTCTGGCCCGAAGCAGAAGCGTCACGAGAAAACTTGCGAGTAAAACCAGGGTTTATCAAACTAGAACTTAACTAAACTTAATCTAAGCGATTTAATTAAAACAATTGAGGAAAACAAAGAAAGGCGACTAGATTCCACCTATCAACCAACAATCCCAACTAGATGGTGATTAAAAGACATAGTTTTTAGTAGTGATTTATTCACGAATTCAATTAAATATCTTCAATCAAATTCTAGGGTTTCGTTTATCTTTTCAATTAAACTAAACATGCAATCAACACGAAATCACGAGATCGTTTCCAAACTCTTACTCAACTAAACATGCCTAATCTCTTATAACATGATTAGATGCATTACTTTGAATAAAATCAAACTCAAATAAACATACTTTCATATATTGATTCAAGCATAAAATAAACATAGATCGTTTCATCAAATCTTAATTCAATAAAACTTAAACAACATAAAACAGATCCAAAGTAATGAAAAACTATGAATTAGACTCACTAAACATAAGCATCGAACTCCTCTAGTTGGTTTGGTTGTTGATAGGCTTCCTCTGTCGACTCACTGCAGGATGTTTAGCCAACAATCATGATGAACACGATTGTTGAAGGGGAGATTTGCATCTCTGTGTAAAAACGGCTCCTTAGGGTCCTAGGCGCAACTATGTGTATATGAGTAAATAGTGTGTAAAAGATTAGGGTTTTAGGCTTCATAATGCGGTGCTTTTATAGAGTTTTAAGTAATTTGGAAGTAAGTCGTTTGTGGGCGCCCGTCTCCGCCCATCGGACGCCCGCCGAGAATGCTCGACGCCGAGTAAACGCTCGTTCATCCTCCGTCCGAACTCTCACGAATGTAAATACAATTCCGGACGCTCGTTCACTTTATCAAACGCCCGTCTGGAATGGACGCCGCATTTAACGCTCGCCCAAGATTTGAGGTCGGATTTCTTCATCTTTATCCAATTTCTTCAAGCCAATTCCAACTCTATCTTGAATAATTCGACTTGAGCTTCATTTATCCACTTATAGCACTCAAAATCAACACCTACATGATAAATAAACAATGCAAAAATGTAATAAAATCCAAATAATAATAATTCCATTAAATTAACACTTAAAATCATCAATTTTGCATACAACCCCTTAAAATCATCTTTATTAAATAATTACACTTAAACCCTTAATTCTCATGTAAATTATGCAAATGTGGGAAAAATAATAATGAAATACACCCTTAATAATCATATAAATATGGCCTTAACAACTCCCCACACTTAGCTTTTTGTACGTCCTCGGACAAAACAATCAAAACTATAGCTCAACTTTATAAATAATCCACATAGATCTCTAACTCACGTAACAAAAGATACAACAACTATAGCAAATGATACCAACACAGAGAGATAGATTCGGTGTAAGTGTGACAAGCCATTCTCAATCTAGCAAGCCTTTCAAAGAATTATCCTTTCAAAAATTCCAATGACTATCCTAAGTATGCATAACGATATGACTCCACTCAAAGCCTTCCCACGCACTCAGTAGGATAATCCTACAAAGATATCATGCGGTTCTCACTGGGTATAAGATCCATGATAACAAAGACTTTACTTTATTTTTACTCAAAATTTTCAAATTTGACGCATATCAGAATAAGCTCTTACCCCTCATAGTAGAATAGGACATTTCGTGATAACACCCTACCTTACTCAAATCATAAGGTAGCTTCTCCTGACTTTCGTGAGCTATTGGTCATCATAGTGGTATAGGACATTTCGAGATAACGCCCTACCGCACTCCAATCATCGACCAGCTTCCGACAAACGTATTTATTAAATAATTGCTCACTCCCTTTATTTATTCACTTTTCAAAGTCATAAGTTACATCTCACCTATCACATTCAAACTTTATGATATTCACAGCCCACGGTCTAACTAAGGTGTAACTATACTGACCTTCCTAAGATAAATCATTAAAAATAATGAAAGGATATAATTCAAAAGTCATGCTTCAAAATCAAAGGCTTTCGTGAGTGAAAAACGAAACTATCTCCATAAAAGTAAAACATGCTATAATTATCTCACTAAGTCACATACTATCATCGTTAGAAAACTACAACTAGCAAGCATCTAGTTCCAATTAAATGCTCGAGACTCACAAAAAATTTTAAATTCGCAAAATTTAACATTCACTCATATTTCAAAGATATCGCATAAAAACATACCCAAACACCCCACACTTAAATCACATTATGTCCTCGAGAATGTGCCAATATAAAAGAAAAGAAAACTTAGTTTGGTTTCAACGGTGGTTGTCGGATGAAAGTTGGCGAGCTCAGCCGGAGCATGAATATACCGCAACAACTCGAATAGACAACACCTGGGCCAGTAGTAACTCGAAAACACGCTCAAAAGTATCTGCAACACTCGACATACCATATAATCTCGGGTACACGGGTATATGAGCAACACATAACACAAAACACTTACAATGAACGTAGGAGGAATAACCATCAACACAAAATCAACTAAAGTATTATTTCTAAAACAATAAAACAAAACAACCTAAGAAAAGGAAACGAACAAAGAAAACTAGGTTGCCTCCTAGGAGCGCTCTTTTAATGTCAATAGCTTGACACAAAGTTCAAAAGATCAACCCGGATCGGGCCACTTTGGTTTGACTACCGCCACCTCGAGATCGTAATCGGGAGCCTTTGGGGCGGAAATGATTTTCACCACAACAACAAGTCAAGTGTGCAATAAGTTCATTAAACTTTTCTCTCCAAACGACACTGACTCTCTTCTTCTTGTTCTTGCGGACGATAGGCATAGTCATAGTGGTATGATCAGAAGTGTCAGCAGAAGGTACCTTACGGGTGGATATAGGAACGTCATCATCATCTGACTCAAAGAAATAAGATGGAATCTCTTCACAAATCAGGACATCTGTACTCTCATCTCTTCTTTGGAAATAAAGAATCTCAGTACATTCCTTTGGTTGCCGAAATATTTCTTAAGTCGATGGCCATTCACTTTAAAAGCTTGATTACCATACCCGTTCAAAGTAATTACTCCACTTGGATTAACCTCGAGAATCTCAAAGGGACCAGACCACCTAGACTTGAGTTTACCGGAAAGCAGTGAAGTCTGGTATTATAGAGTAAAGCCATTTCACCAACTTTGAATTCTCGGTCCTTGATCTTAGCGTCATGGAGTATCTTAGTTCTCTCCTTGCTGAGCTTAGCATTCTCGTATGCACGGAGTCTGAATTCGTCGAGCTCGTTCAATTGTAACAATCTTTTCTCCCCACAGAGTTGGCTATCAAAATTTAAGAATTTAATTGCCCAGAAAGCTCTGTGTTCAAGTTCGACAGGTAAATGACAAGCTTTGCCATAGACCATTTGGAAGGGTGACGTGCCCATCGGGGTTTTGAATGCAGTACGATAAGCCCACAATGCGTCATCCAACTTAAGACTCCAATTAGATCGATTATTGTTCACGGTCTTCTCCAAAATTCTTTTCAAGCTCTTGTTGCTTACCTCGACTTGGCCACTGGTTTGAGGATGATATGGTGTACCAATCTTATGTTTGACACCATACTTCTCAAGGATCTTGTCAAGCGGC
The DNA here is from genome assembly GCA_026214975.1 of Gentiana macrophylla. Taxonomy (NCBI): domain Eukaryota; kingdom Viridiplantae; phylum Streptophyta; class Magnoliopsida; order Gentianales; family Gentianaceae; genus Gentiana; species Gentiana macrophylla. Next base: position 54,574,817 of record CM047810.1, on the reverse strand, counting down.
GCATTGCAAAAGTGAGTACCTTCATCACTAATGAGTGCTCTCGGACAGCCGAATCTAGTAAAGATATTCTTTTGCAAGAATTTCTTTACAACCTTGTGATCATTAGTTTGAGTAGCTATGGCCTCGACCCACTTTGAAACATAATCCACTGAGGCGAGGATATACTTATTACCACATGAAGATGGAAAGGGTCCCATAAAATCTATGCCCCATACATCGAAAACTTCGCATTCAAGAATGGGCTTAAGTGGCATTTCCATCCGACTACTCTGCCGCCCGGTTCTACGGCACCTATCACAACCTTTACAAAAGGCTTCTCGCATCCTTAAGCAGAGTCGGCCAAGAGAATCCGGCTTGAAGGATCTTTGCAACCGTCTTTGGTGTTCCATAGTGACCTCCGGTAGGACCGCTATGGCATTGTTCTAAGATATCCCACCGATCATGCTCGGGAACACACCGTCGAAGCAACCCGTCTTCTGGACTCGAACAAATAAGGATCTTCCCATACGAGATATTTAAGATCGAAAGAACTTTTCTTCTCCCGACACGTCATATCCTCTAAATGACCACTCGCTAAATAGTTGGCGTAGTCGACGATACCACGGCCTAACCGTTTCAAGCTTCATCAATTGCTCAAGAGGAAAATCAATGCCTATATCATTGTGATTCTCTCGCACCCTCATTTACTAAGCGAGATAAATGATCACCACAATATTCTCACTACCTTTCTTATCTTTAATCACAAGGTCAAACTCTTGTAGAATTAAAATCCATCTAAGTAACCTTGGTTTGGCATCCGCTTTATCCATAAGGTAGCGTAAAGTCGCATGATCGGTCCAAACAACAACTTGAGACCCGAGAAGATAGCTTCTAAACTTGTCAATGGCAAAAGACGACGGCTAAGAATTCCTTCTCGATCGTAGTATAATTGCATTGAGCCGGGTTCAAGGTACGACTCGCATAATAGATGGGCTGAACCTTTATCAAGTCTTTGACCTAAAACCGCGCCACGGCATAATTAGAGGCATCGCACATCAACTCGAAAAGGCTTGGTCAATCGGTGCCACTAAAATAGGGCACTCGATAAGCTTGTCTTTGAGACAATTGAAAGCTTCTTTGCACTTTGCATCGAACAAGAAATCGACATCTTCTTTCAAGAGATTTGATAAAGGCTTGGCGATGGTAGAAAAATCTTTAATGAAATGCCTGTAGAAGCCAACATGTCCTAGAAAACCCCGTACCTCTTTCACTGTTTTTGGGTACGTCATCCGTTCAATGGCTTCGACCTTAGCCTTATCAACTTGAATACCAAAGATTAGACACCTTATGTCCCAAAACGATTTCTTCGCCTACTAGAAAATGGCATTTCTCCCGATTAAGCTGTGATTCTTCTCAACGCAACGTTGGAGTACCATATCTAGGTTTTCTAAAATTTCATCAAAACTATCGTAGATCGAGAAGTCATCCATGAAGACCTCCATGCATTTCTCAACAAGTCCATCGAAAATGGCCAACATACACCGTTGAAAAGTCGCGGATGCATTGCATAGACCGAATGGCATTCTACTTAAAGCAAAAGTACCGGATGGACACGTAAGCGTTGTCTTCTCTTGGTCATTGGGGTCGATGGCTATCTGGAAGTAACCGAGTATCCATCGAGAAAACAATAATACTTGTGACCACTCGGTCTTTCAATTAGTTGGTCAATGAAGGGTAAGGGAAGTGATCTTTTGCGGTGACTTCATTCGATCTACGATAGTCTATCTGCACTCAGAGCACTGGTCACGAGACGCAAGGCAACTTCCTCCCTTTTTCATTCTCTTTCGACCGTGATTCCGCCTTCTTTGGCACAACTTGAGTAGTGGTGACCCACTCACTATCGGCGATTGCGTAGATGATTCCCATGTCAAGCCACTTTATAACCTCCTTCTTGACAACCTCTTGCATATGCGGATTCGACCTTCACGAGGTTGTCTTACCTTTTTAGCTCCTTCCTCCGCTCGGATTTTATGCATGCATATGTCCTGGTGATCCTCGGATATCACCCACTTGCCAACCGAACGCGAGGATGTTTTTCTTAAGCACTTCTATCACTGTGCTTCTTGCTCGAAGTCGAGTTTCAAGAAATGATCAAAGGCAATTTATCTCCATCCTTAAGAAAGATATACTTAAGGTGTTTCGGAAGCGGTTTGAGCTCTAAATCGAAGAGGTGGTTGCTCAATACTAGACTTTAACGGGCCACCCTTCTCTTTATGAGCTTGGAGTGGTTGACTAAAGAATAACTCATCTTCCCGAGGCTCAACCCCAGGAAAAGGCACTGGATCAAATCATCCATCGGAATCCTCCGATCAACACTTGCTTCCTTTTTCTTGTGATCGATCATTTTTCTTAACTCTTCATCTTTAAGCTCTTACGCCACTCTCTTCCCAATCATCTACTTCCCAATGAGTAGCTTCTCTCCAAAACTCTACCTCGTCCCAACTACCCATGAGCTTCTTCTTCACCTGGGATGAAGTCTTCCCGACTCGATTCTTTGAAATCATCGTTTGTTCTTTGGGCATCTCCATGCTTCTAACTCAATAACAGCTCAAGATGAGCGAGTGAAGATGACTTCGTCAATGCCTACGGCTGGAAATGAATTAGAAAATGGTCCATGATCACCGGATCCTCAATGTCCATGACTTCAAAAACACCTATCTCTGTAAGCTCCATTGCATCTTCATAATAGGCATCTCCTCCGTCCTCATATATGGCTTCCCGACAAACGATATTTCATCAATTACGGCTCTTTCGGGATGTGTCCTCGTGTGAAGGTGACAGATGTGTCACCGACTCTAAGAGTAATTTGTCCTTTGCGAGAAGTCGATGAGAGCGTTAGAAGTGTCTAAAAGGTTCGGCCTAGAATTAGAGGCATCTCCTTGTCGTGGATAGTCTAGAATAACCCGGTCGGTAGGGAAGACTAAATGTTCAATTTGAAGAAGAACATTAGCTACACAACCGGCCTGCAAGATCGACTAGATTTGTCTACCATCCAAGAGAAATGGGGCGTTCTCGCATTCTTTGTCTAGCCCGAGCTTTTGCATACGTTTAATGGCATCACATTAATAGAGGCCCCTGAGTCGCAAATACATTTTCGAACAAATGGCCCTCAATCTCACAGGAGATTGAAGGTCTGCCAGGGTCACCTCGCTTAACAGCAATTTTCTGTGAAACCATCGCGCAATCTTCTCGAAATACTTCTTCAGCCATCCCCTGAAGCTTTCTCTTGCTCCCACAGAATTCTTTAAGATACTTAGTACATTTAGGCATTTTGCATAATACCTCAACTAAAGGCATACTCACTTTAGTGTCCCTAAGTATCCTCCTCACCCCATCATACTTGCTTGTCTTTGGCGAGGCTCTCCTTGCTCTTGGTGTATAAGGAAGGGCTTTATCATTCTTCGTGGCCTGATTCCTTATCGCCTCATCCTCCTTATCCTTCCATCTCACAAACTTTTCTTCCTTTTTCTTAGTCAGGGGTACCGCCCCTTGACTTTCCTTTCTTTCCTCGTCATCAGAATTATTTTTGTCCTCCGAAGAATTGTCACTAAGCTCCTCCTCATTGTTGCTTTCTTGGCATGTGATTCGATTTCCCCTCCCGAACTTATGGCATCGGGAGGGGCTACTCGCTTCCGACATCTTTCCGGGTCCAAACCCTTCTTACCACTTCTCAAAGTTACTTGCTCAACTCCTCTTCTTGCCCATACTCCCATTGTGGTGTAATGGCGGTGCAAACATTCACATCGCTTTTGGGTTTTTCTCGGTATAACTCGGGAGTTTACCGTGAGGTCTCGCTTGCTTCTTTGGTCCGCCATTTGACCAACTTGTCTCTCAATTGCTTTAACACTAGTAGAGATGAGTCTTCACCATGTCTACCACTTCATCGAATTTGTGTTGAGGACACATGAGGTGGTATGATTGTTGTTCGAGTTTGATTCCAACCACCTTGAGGCCTTTGGGAGTTACGAGCGGCCTTTGATAGTTCGAGTTGAAAGAATTGAATTTGAAGGTCCAGTGGTAACTTGGCTTGATTGAAGTTTTGTCTTTGAAATCCTGAGTAGTTTCGGCTTTGATTGAAGTTTCGGAAGGGTTGGTTTTGATTATCCATTAAATTTACTTCTTCCGTCATCTCGGTTCCTACGCATTCCCGCATCGGGAAGGTCTGCGTCGAAGATTGGCCACCGCTTGCTTATCAATTCCATCCGAGCAACCAACGGTTGTGTATCGAGATTGCTTGCGATTACCTTCTTTCTTAACAACATTGGTCTTCTTGGGAGTCGACCACATATTGTTCTTGGCGATGGTCTCGGCCACTCAGCAAAGGCGCCTCATCACCTCCCCTAAGAAGGATCCATGAGCCGTGGAGTCAAGATAGTCTCTATTAGGTTGAGACACACTCAGTAAAACAGTTCCAACAACTCATGTCTGTCATATCCGTGATTGGGGCACTTCCTCATTAATGATTTAATCTCTCCCAAGCTTTGCCAGCAGCCTCATCCTCCATTGCTCAAACGTAGCTATTTCCCGTTTCATCTCCATAATCTTGCCTGGTGAAACCCACTTAAGAGCGAAGGCTCTTTTGACATCATTCCATGTATGGAGAGAATGATGTGCTAACGATTTAAACCATCTGCTTGCTTCACCTTTCAAAGCAAAAGGAAATAGCTTCAACTTTACGATCTCAGAATCAACACCAGGATAATGGCCTGCTTCACAGATTTGTACGAATGTGGACAAGAAGTCGTGTGGATCTTCTTGAGCAGTACCATGGAAAGAGCTATTCTGAACTAGAGCAACTACTCCGTTCTTTAGATCAAAGTTCGCTCCTCCCATGTCAGGAGGACGAATAGGTCTATGCCCCTCGAGAAAATCTTGGTTTAGATATGGAGTGTAGGGGTCCTGGTTCAACTGATTAAGCTGGTTTTGGCGGAATTGTTGAAGTTGTTGATTTATGCCACTTTTGCGGTCGATTTATTCTTTGTAGAGCTTGCATTTGTTGAAGGAGTAAATTTAATCGAGCTTGGGGATCGGGATTCGGAATTGGTGGATCTTGATCCGCCATTTTGTCCAAATCGAGGAGAAGCTTCTTCTAAGGATAGATCGTTCGTGCTCGGGATCAAAGATCGAAGTCCTTCTTACTTCTCGTTTGCATAAACCAAGAAAGAAAGAGAAGGAAGAACTCAACCCTTTGGGGTTGATTAAAACAGGTTTAGAAAAGAGTAGATGGTTTAGAGGAAGAAAAGAAAAGAGAAGAGAAGAAAGAAAAGAAGTGATGATTGAACAGATCGAATCGGCGTCGGTGTTAATGGGCGTTCGTTGAATCGAACGCTTCGTTGATTGAATGAACGTTCGTTCAGAGGACAGAATTGAGGTGGACGGGCGTTCAAGTTGTTGAACGCTGCTCGTTAAACGAAAACCTAAAAACTAAGGTTACCAGAAATTGAAAACGAGATAAAAAATAAAAGCAGAAAAGACTTATGGAAATAAAATCAAACAAATCTATAATTACGGAAACAGATCTAAGCTATATAAAAAAAAGTAAGGAAAATAATTGAAAGAAAATCAAATAAAATAAAACAGTAAGTTTAAAAACAAGAAAAACAAGAAACTGGAAAAGGAACCTACCTACGAAAAGTTTAAAAACAAGAAAAACACTAAGACGGAAAAAAAAAACGTGTTGAAATCTTCTAGGGCCAAAATGGAGGGGAAAACAGTGGATTTTGACCTTGAAAACGCACTGAAGCGGCCTCACGGCGGTTCACCACGTCGTCGGCGCCGAACGAGCTTTCGAATTGGGGTCTGCGTTCCAAACGGACACTCGAGCCGAAAGTTACGCCAAAATACTACTGCGTGCTAAAACGACTCTTTTGACTCGTAAAATTATCCTATGAAAAATCCGACAACCGTTACCGACTCCCGGCAACGGCGCCAAAACTTGTTCGGTAAAAACTAGTTTTATAATTTATAAACCGAAACACCCCAAGTATAAGGATCGTAGTATAGGGTGTTTACGGGTAAATCAAGGAGTGGAATGTTTATCGGATTCGAGATATAAATCTATATCAATTATGTCACAATTATGAACTAAACTACTAAACTAAGGTGAAACTAACTAAAACCTAAACCTAAGAATTAAAACTAAAACAAGAGTAAAAACAAGCAAGAAAAATAAGAAAACAGAAAGCCAGACGAGCGTTCACTTTGGTGAACGAGCGTCTGAAAACGGAATCTAACGGACGGGCGTCTGCTATTGCGGACGAGCGTCCAACTACGAACTGAAACAGAAACGTGCAGAAAACTTGCAGAAAACCAGGGTTTATCAAACTAGAACTTAACTAAACTTAATCTAAACGATTTAATTAAAACAATTGAGGGAAAACACAGCAAGGCGACTAGATTCCACCTATCAACCAACAATCCCAACTAGATGGTGATTAAAAAGACATAGTTTTTAGTAGTGATTTATTCACTTAATTCAATTAAATATCTTCAATCAAATTCTAGGGTTTCGTTTATCTTTTCAATTAAACTAAACATGCAATCAACACGAAATCACGAGATCGTTTCCAAACTCTTACTCAACTAAACATGCCTAATCTCTTATAACATGATTAGATGCATTACTTTGAATAAAATCAAACTCAAATAAACATACTTTCATATATTGATTCAAGCATAAAATAAACATAGATCGTTTCATCAAATCTTAATTCAATAAAACTTAAACAACATAAAAGCAGATCCAAAGTAATGAAAACTATGAATTAGACTCACTAAACATAAGCATCGAACTCCTCTAGTTGGTTTGGTTGTTGATAGGCTTCCTCTGTCGACTCACTGCAGGATGTTTAGCCAACAATCATGATG